>JAOVYX010004716.1:0-10018 GCA_035668315.1 Drosera spatulata
ATATTTTACAGGATCTGTATCATTGGAGGGAAAAGATCAGTGCTATGGTATATGATGCATGGAGGGGAAAGATGATTGATCGTGTCAAGGACCACGTCTACAGGCAGATGAGGGTTATTCTGAGGGGTGGGAAGGTTCCCTGGATCGACGAGGAAATAGAGAACGAGCTGAAGGTGTTTTGGACAAAGGATCCTAAGTTCAAGTCCCGATCAGAGCGTGGTCAAGAAAACATAAAGCAAGGAGAGGCGAAGCACACCCAGGGATCGGTATCGATGATCCATGTCGCCAAAAAGATGGTAACTATCTTAATTAAAAGTTTCAATTAATCTATTTCATCACCATTTTTTTTTTTTGTTTGGAATGATTCTATTTGTTTATTTTATTTATTCTTTGCAGGAAAAAGAGTTAAAGAGGAAGCCGGCAAGGATGAAATTGTTTGAAAAAACACACACGAAGAAGGGCACAGAGCCACACGAGGTGGTTTGGTGTGATGAGAGATCCAAGGAGACGATGGTAATTTGACTTTGTTTTTTATTAGAATATAGTATTTTTCAATATTTATGTTTTTTTTTTCTTAACTTGTTGAATTTTTTTATTCAATCAAATACCAAATTAACATATTTTATCAATGTTTATTTACAGACTCAGTACTCCGTATTGAAAAAGGAGATCATGGATCAGTTGCTTGAGGAGAGGGAGCCCGTTACGGAGCTGACAGAGGAGGATATCAGTGACGCACAAAGTCAAGCGTATCTCCGGGCGGCGGGGTGCAAGAAGGGACGGGTCTATGGACTTGGCTCTGCTAACTCCATGTTCTACTCGAAGGACTCACTGTCCTCACGTAGTAGGTTAGCTGCCGAGAGCAGTCGAGTCGTCGCACTGGAGGAGTCCAATGCCACCTTGGCTACAAGGGTTGAGGCTCTTACGCAGGTGGTGGAATGCCTGGCACAGTGACTCATTGAGGACGGTAGCAATCCGCTTGATCCACCTCCTCACCATCATCGAGATCTGCTATCACCACCAGGCGCAGGGGAGCAGACTAGGTCACATGAAAGTCAAGAAATAACCTAGAGAGGGGATGAATAAGTTATCTAAAAAATTTTCCAGGGAGTATAGTAAAGCTATGAGCTAATCTGCACTACCTAAGTCTGCTGTAGTATTGCGAAAGTTCTGCAGTTGAGACTTTAGCTTTGAAAAACTTGTCTCTTTGGACTTAAAGTTCTTTATTAACAGTTCTAGGAATGATAACCAGTGCAGAAAAGTAAATGACATAGGATTTTTATATTGATTCAGACATCTGTTATGAACAAGTAACAGAAGCTTAGTCCAATATTCCCTTGGTCATGACCAGTGTAGTCAAGCTAAGAGGAGATTCACTAGTTCTTGTTTCTGGCTTATAACCCATTTGTAACAAGATCTTACTTGCTAAAGGATGAAGAACCTATATCTTGAGGTGCTCTGCTACAGCTGTTGTTCTTCACTTGCAGACTAGTGAACCTTCTTCACAAATCCTGAATCTTCGATTCAGGCTAGTTTCAAGGGCTTTTCTTCTTTTGAAAGCTTCCAAATGATGTTCAAATTTTCTCAGACTCGTCAATCTTGTTCTCTGCGCCGTGAGTCCCCTTTTATAGGCTTAGAAAACTGGAACCCGTGATTGTACTATCTGACAGTGACAACTCTGTCCTCTACTACAGTAGACTGACTTGGCTTCACCTTTTCTGATTCAGTACACATCACCTTTGCCTCAGCTTCTCGTGTTTGACTCCTTCCTTGTTCCTTTCCATTCTAGCACAACTCAAACTGTACCCAGCCTCATGCACCAGGTCTACTGCACGCTTGTGCTGCACAACTTCTACTGCGGTCCTCTGCTGCAACCTATGTTGCCAACCTCTGCTGCACCCTAGGCTGCATGAGCTCTGCTGCACAGTCTTCATATCCAGCTTTTCTGCAACTTCATTTGCACTGAGTACTGCAGCCAGTCTGCTGCAACTTAGCTCCCACTCAACAGCTTCCAGACCTCATCTGCTCAGCCTGCTAATGTAGCCTCGTCTGTACTAAGCACTACACTCAGTCATCTACAATTCAGCTTGTATACTTGCACTGCGATATGGCTCATTTCACTTTGCTGTTGGAACTAGTCGTGAACACATGAAGGATCCTAGATCATGAGAGCTCTGAGAACCTTTTGCTCTTGTATGTAGTTGATCTTTGGCGTGTAAATTTTTAGTCCCTTGTAGTCTGTATTCCCTCAGCCTGGCCTGCTGTACTCGTCTGCTGCACCCTGCTGCACTAGTGGTCTGCTGCATCTCTTGCGGCCTTAGTCTGTACCTAACTAACTATTACAGCCTAAGTATCTATTATATACATAATTTCTTCCTAAGTTTAGGTTAGCAATTTCCATACAATGAAGGGATTGCACATTACTATCAGTGGCATTTTCTGCATTTCAGGAATGATGTTTAATGTATTTTTGTGGAATGTTTATATATTCTGGATTGTAATTCGGGTTGAATACGTTTGATAACTTCTTCTTTATATTCTGATGGTTTGCCAGCCCAAAACATGTAGTTTGGGTGTTTGGTTGTATGTATATAGCAGACGAGGATCGATTTTCAGCTTTTTTTTTTTTTTTTTTTTTAGTTTTCCAGGTTTGCGACAGATTTTGGTTTTTCCATCGTAAATTTACGATGGAATCTGCTGCAAACCTTTCCTTCCATGAAATAAGTTTTTGCGACAGAACGTCAGTATCCGTCGTAAATTTATGAGAGATCTGTCACAAATTAGTGACGAACCTGTCGTAATTTGTGACAAAGGACAATCTGTCCCTAAGATCACCGAAAAACATTTAGTGACTGATTATTTATCAGTCATAATTTTATAATAGTTCTATTGCAAATTTGCGATTGAGGTGTCGCAAATTTCATTTTGTGATTAAACAATTAGCTACACCCCATTTCAGTCATAAATCTGTCGAAAACATGATTTGCGATGGATTTGTAACTGGAATGAGATGTACCTAATTTCATTTTTTATTGTAGTGGGGTCCAAAGTGCCACTGTGATCTTTTCCATCCAAATTGACGGAATAAGCTTCCAAGGAGCCAAAAAAATACCTCTTTTGGCTTGTCAATGTTTTTATCTTGATATTTGAATAATTTTTCCCCTTGATTGTAGAATAAATAAACACCTGAGGTTTAACCTTGACTTTTCATCCCCTCAGTATCCAATTTTCTTTCAAAAACGAAGTCCCCAAATCAATTTCTGAACCCAAATAAGTGGTACGATGGCTAACTCCATTCAATCGAGTGTAGATGAGGGTCATGATTCACCATTCTCTTTCAAACCTCAAATTTGTCATTGCAGAAAGTTTCCATTGATCTGCATCGTGCAATCTAATAGAAGAACCAAAGGCAAATTGTACTTCAAATGTGCCAATTGTGGATTTTTTTTTTCTTGGTGCAAACCATCAATTGGGTTGGACACTATTGCTTTAAGGGCTGCTACCATTGTAAGGGCTTCTACTGGAGCAAGTGGAGCTGTTGATGAGAGAAGGCAATGTGATTGCCGATGTCTTTGCGCTGAAATTGGTTTAAGGGTGAAAGTTTTGGAGATTATTATTGGTGTTTTGAAGCTGGCTATAATTTGAATTGCAATTTTAGGGGTTGTGGCATTGTTGTTGGATCCTGATGTATTAGGTTATGAAAGTGTTGCATTTTATGCTAATGGAAGTTCTGTTTGAATTTACAAATCGATGTTTTGATTTACAAGTCCTTTTGTGATATAGTTTCTGAACTGTATTGTGAACATGATAGAAATAAGCAAATTTGAAATTCAAAAATTGACATAAAAAATTTTACACACATTGTTAACATTTTCCTGAACTGAATTATGAACCTGATAGAAATAACCAAAACGAGCATTGAAATAAGCATAACATTATTCGAGATTTTCTTGAATTGACATGAAAATTGTTCACATATTGTTCAACATGACACGTAGGCATAACTGAAATAAACGTTACATTTTTTACATTAACAAGAATTTTAGAAGGAAATAAGCATTCTTGACAGAAATGAGATCAAATGACAGAAATAAGGAGACATTGTTCATATTGTTCGTGCTGATAGATACATTACACACAACCATCATAGACATATATATATAGACACATACTTTTGTTTTAGGGCTAATATATCAGGACCAAATATGCTAGATAAATCTATCCCATAACTGAATCCCATCAATACCCACTTGGCCATGCCTACCACCTCTTGCCCTTATTCTCACACGAGCCCTTATAGTTGCTGGATCAGCTCTACTTACGAAACCTTGTGCCATTGCATTACCATCTAATGAAATCCTTATAGTTGCTGATACACTTCCATCTCTTGATCTTACACTTGCAGACATTGAATTAGACATATTTCTTGATCTTTTTCTCCTTCCTCTCTACCTCTTGATCTAGTGGAGTTTGATGTTGCAGCAGCAAAGGTTTCACCATTATTTTGGGATGTTGTCACCTGTAATACATGCTATTAGTACAATTTTATTGATCTAACAAATCCAACAACAAATAAGGCATTAATGAATAAGATTTTTGCATGATTGGTCAAGCTTCTTTGACATAATATCCATACTAGCCCTTCAAAAACATATCAGAATATGTATATAGTCAATATAGTCATGATTTGATTAAACTCATACCTGTATAAAATACTTGCTCCTAGAATTAATGTCATTCATGTGCAATAATCCTGACCGTTGAGTCAAACCCTTAATGTATAGAAATTGAGTGATGAGCAAACTTTAGTCTTAAATAGTCTCAATATGCATCAAGGCTGATAACTCATCGGCTTGGAAAGTGAACCAGCAATGGATATATAGCAAGGCTGATTTAGAGAGGAATGCAGCAAGGCTGGTAAACACTGAGGTTATGAGTGAAGGGACAATAAGGCTTGAGCTTTTAGGCGTCTGCAGCAAGGAATGGATAAGCCTAGGTTGCTTCTGTTTGAAAAGGGTTACTGCAGCAAGGCTGATGGATAGTAAGGTTGAGTTCAACTGAAGGGTTCAGATGAAGACAAATTTCACGTGTTGTCTTATGCACAGTGTCAGTGTCCTTTTTGCTTTTGGAACAGAAGTCACAGATTTGGCTAGCTGGTTTCAGGAAGGGTTGAAAGCGATGTTTCAAGAAAGGACGACTTCAGTAACAACTATAAATTTGGGATTGCCTATAAATACAGAGGTGATGCCCCATATTTGGTAACTTTTGAATCTCCTTTGATCTGAACTGAGAACTCGTGCAGTAAAGCTCCAAGTGAACAAAATTGAGAAGTCGATTGTTGAGGATCTGAACTGACAATTTGACAGCCAGGATTGAATAGCACACGTGTCTATAAATAACATCAAGAAGCTATTTCAAGTCCTGTAGAGGAGAAGAAAAGTTCTTGTGTTTGTGCTATATTTGTCATTTACACATTGTAAGGACATGTTGATTGCGAGCCTAAAATAATCACACTTAGTGCTATCCTCTTGACATATCACATTGATTGTCAAGGGAAGAGTGGAATAAGAGATATAGCCGTATTTTAGCTATATTATCTAACCAGTACAAAAATGCTTGCGTATTTATATTACTTCTTTTAGTATTTATAACCCTACTACTAAGCAACTTTAACTTAGAACAAAACTAAAAGGAATCAATATTACTGCAGTAAGATTTCACATTACTTCAGTAGCCTTAGATTGACAATACTGTCAAACTAATCTTGATTAGTTTGAAAGTATTTCGAAAAAGAGACTATTCATCCCCCTTTAGTCTCTACAGCAAGCTTATTAGGACTTTCAATTGGTATCATAGCAAACCTTTCTTGGCTTAACAGCTCTTGGAAAGAAATTCTACTATATTTAGCTCGCAAAGAAGTTAGCAATCCACGTTTTTAGAATGCTAGGTGCCAGTAAGGTTTTCATTCCCTATGGCAATCATCCTCCTCTCCTCAAGGATCATAAATTCAAGCATTAGAAGGCCAAAATGATGTTTTATTTTGACGAAGCAAATGAGCGAATGAGAACGACAGTCCTTGAAGGAAGATTCATTCCCATGGTCCATCTTTGGATCCAGAGGAGAAAGAAAAACTTGTCCCTAAAAATGAAAATGATTTTTCTGAAGAGGAAAAGGAACGTCTTCAAGTTAACAGACGTGCCTTGGGGATTATTATAAAATCCCTAGGCAATGACATGCTTGAATTAGTTATTCATTGTAAAATAGTAAAGGAGACATGGGATGCCTTAATCCTAAGAAATGATGGCACAGATGAAATTCGTGAAAACAAGTTGAATCTTCACCTTCAGCAATATGAGCTCATAAAGATGAATGATACATAAACTCTTACAGAGTTCTTTGATAGATTCAATTTTCTTGTCAATACTTTGAGAGACCAAGGGGAGAATATTTCTCCTTAAAAAGTCAACTTAAAGTTGTTGAGGTGTCTCATTCCTGAGTGGGACACCAACGTTACTGCAATAAGAAAATCCAGAAAAATGGACTAAACCATATTATTTTAACCTTTACGATGTCATATTGACCTACAGCTTGGAGATTGAGCAAAGGAAGGCCCAAGTGATGGACCAAAACAAGAAGCATATCTCCTTCAAAGCTCAAATGAAAAGTTCAAAGCATACAACAACAGAAAGGACTGCTACAGACGAGTCTTTTGACTCACAATCAGAAGCCTCCAGTGAGGAGTTGACAATGCTAAGCAAGAGATTCAGAAAGTACTTCAAAAAGAAGGGTAGGCCAAGGAAGGACACTTCTGCACCAAGAGACTCTGAGCTCACCTGCTACAACTGCGGTAAGGTGGGTCACTTTGCTGCTCAATGTAGAAATCCTCAAACCAACTCTGCTGAAAGAAGAAACCGGAGCAATAACCTCAAAAAAATCCTTTCAGAGAAGTAAAGACCCTGGCTGTAAAAACATGGAGTGATACTGAGTCTATTGATGACGATGCAGTCTCAGAAGCCCCTTCCAGAGCTCAACAGCCACTCATGTGCCTCATAACTCGAAACAGTGATGAGGTATATGATCTTATATCGGTACCATCTCTAAGAAAGAGATGAAAGAAATCATTCTCGAACTCACCGAGAAAACCTACAACTTGAATAGAAATTTTAAGGTTCTCATGAAGAAGAGGAATAGATTGAGAAATGAGCTTGCTGTAGCCAAAGAAAGGGCTGTTGAAGTTAACAAGCTTGAACTCCATTCTCAAAGAGTCGAAGAGGAGCTTAAGGCTACTGCTTGACTTTTGGAAGTCACTGAAGCAGAGGTTATTAACCTAAAAAAAAAACGAAAACAGAGACCTAAAGCTTTAGTTTGACAAATGGAATGGAAGAACAAGTGATTTTAAAGAAACACTCTTTGTTTAAGCCAAGAATTCTAGAGTTAGTTTGGCTCTAGCAGCAAGATTGAGATTCCCAAAGAGTCTCAACCTGTCAAACCCTCCTCCCTTGATAAGGTGATGGGCAAACCTGTTCCTCCTAACATCAAGTAGAAAAAGAAGTCCCCTTTTGCCAACCATTCTAGGTACCCTTCTTCAAAAGGATAGCAGAAGAGTTTCAACTCTACTGTCCAAACAAAGCAAGAAAGTACTGGGAAGGTTAGGAGAAATGGATTCCCCTCTTCTATGTATGGATACTATCCTCATATAGGAGCATGGAATCAACCACCGCCACACCCAAGTTTGTGGCCAACATTGATTTCATACCCTACTGTACCATGGGAAAGATGGTACTCTGCTGCACTACCAATGCAACAACTTGAATCCTTCTATAGCATAGATAGCAAAAGAGTTCACAAGTCACAACACACAGAGCCAAAGATAGTGTGTCATAAATGTGACAAAGAAGGTCTGAAAGTCTGGGTATAGCTTACTGTGAGACTAGAGGGGGGGAGGGTGAATAGTCTCTCCTTTTAACTTTACTGTTAAACTAACAAAAATCAGTTAGACAACAGGGTTGTTTTTTAGCTTAATATAGTAATGTGGAACCTTACTGCAGTAATGCTGGTTCTTTGTAGTGTATTGTTGGTCGAACTTGATTAACAGTAGAGTAAAAGGTAATAAAAGCAGTAATGTAAAAACACAAAGCTTTTTATATTGGTTAGGCAATATAGCTAAAATACGGCAATATCGCTTACTCCGGTCTTCCCTTGATAATCAGTGTTATATATTAAGAGGATAGCACTAAGTGTGATTCTTTTAGGCTCACAATCAACCTGCCATCTTACAATGTGTAGATGACAAATACAACACAAACACAAGAACTTTTCTTCTCCTCTAGAGGGCTTGAAACAGCTGCTTGATCTTGTTTGCTTAACACAAGTGTTATTCAACCTATGCTCTGAATAGTTAGCTCAGATTTTCGACTATCAACTTCTTCATTTCTCTTCATTGGGAGCCTTACTGCTCGAGTATTCAATTCAGAGCAATGGAGATTCCTTTCTCTGAACCATCGCTTTCATGCCTCCTTAAAATCATCTGGTCAAACCCGTGACTCCTATTCCTGACATTGAACTCTCCAAAGGATCCCACGTGATTCTTTTCTTCATCTAGACCGCTTTGTTGTTCTTGACCTTACTGTCTCTCAGCCTTGCTGCGTTAATCCTTTTCAACCAGAAGGAATCGAGGATAAACCATTACTTACTGCAGAAGCCTAAATGCCGAAGCCTTACTGTCCCTTTACTCATGACCTCAATGTTGCCAGCCTTACACTGCGTTTCTCTATGAACCAGCCTTACTGCGTTCCTCTATGAACTAGCCTTGCTGCATTCCACTCTGAACCAGCCTTACTGCACACCCATTGCAGGCTCACTTTCCAAGCAGACGAGTCTTAGTCCTGGTACATACTAAGACATTTTAAGACTAGAGTTTGCCTATTAATCAATTCCCATAAAATCATGGGTTTAACTCAACAATCTCCCCCTAAATTGATGATAGCAAACTCTATCTAAACAGCAAGAAGATAAACTCATAATATTTTATATTCATTTAAGAAAACATCTTTTTATATACAAAAAAAGGTTAACATATGAAATTTTGAGACATACAAATAGACTTGTATGCTCTATTGCTTTTGTCTCTTTGGTGCAGTAGGATCATCACCATCTCTCCTCCTCTTTGGAGGCACAGGCTTGGGAGGCACAGTTGCCTTCTGTGAAGTAGTCTGCGCTATAGTTAGCAGCGATCCTCCTGATGAGCTTAGTTGTGTCCCTCTGCTGATTGTTTGCTCCAGGGCTTGATTGAAAAAATCAATTCTTTTTTTGATGCTTTACTCAGTCCTTTTAATGGCATCTTTCTCCGGATGAGTGTCAATAACGCTTTTGTTCAGGAATGCCCTTGATTGCCTTTGTGAGTCCAAGGATGAGTGAAATGGCGTCCTCAACCTTCGATGTTGGTGTTCTAGACTCTTCCCCTGTTTGCTAACATCAGTGAAATGGAAGAAAGTGCTACCTATTAAGTGTTGACTTAGATCATTGATTTTAGGCTTGATCTAATAGAGTTTTGCTTCGTTCTTTGTTTTCTTATTAAATCAGATACTTGAGCATGGCAATGCCATCACCCAACACTACAAAAAACCAGGCTCACGGGCGACTAAAAAAAAAAATTTAGTCGCCCTTTTTGCGACTAAAATTTGATTTTTAGTCGCCAATATAAATACTTCAATTTTAAAAAAAAAATGCTGGAAAATAGTGACTAATAGCGTTCTTAGTCGCCAAATTAGCGACCAAATTCCATGTTAGTCGCCAATTTGGCGACCAAGTTTCATGTTAGTCGTCAATTTGGCGACCAAGGTTCATGTTAGTCGCTAAATTCGCGACCAAGTTCGCTTTTAGTCGTCAAGTTTCTTTGATGAGTTGTGTAAACCATGTAGCGACTATTTGATTTTTTGTCGCTATTTGCGACTAAGGTGATGTTTAGTCGCCAATTGGGCGACTAAGGTGATGTTTAGTCGCCAAATTGGCGACCAAG
>JAOVYX010004717.1:0-10017 GCA_035668315.1 Drosera spatulata
ATACAAAGTAGTCTCCATGTTCAAGAACTTATGTGATTTCACCCAATTGAAGAACGCGAGCGCCTTCTCCCACTCCAAAATCGAATTCAACACCAAGATGACCGCGTCCCTCTCGACCGGCATACGCATCTTCCGAAACACAGCGACCAAACCCTCACCGGAATTCTCACACCCATTTATGTCTCTTATAAAACCCCTCAGATTCCCCATGGGAAGGTTACTCGAGTAAAGAGAGCGCCGCTGGCGAGTGAGTGACAGAGCAGAGGGCCTTCTCTTGGTGGGATTGATCCAGACCGATTTCGGCCCGGTACTTTCGACGAACTGAGGAGGTGGGTTTCGCTTTTCCTCCTCCATGGAGGGCAAAAGTGACTTGAGCTGGTCTGAGAGTGAAGAATGGCTTCTGCTGCTGCTGTTGCCATTGGATGATTCATGTTCAAGCTCCCGTGGTGTGGTGGTGGCTGAGCAGTGGATGACGGAGAAGTGTTTGATGGGTTTTGAGAGGAGGAAATTTGGGTGCTTGGGAAGGGAGGGGTTTGAGAATTTGGAGGGTTTCATGTCGAGAGTGATGGAGAGAGGAGCGGCAGCCATTGGAGAGGTGGGAGTTGAGTGGAAAGGAGAAGAAGGGGATAGAAGGGGTTTTTCAGATTTTTTGTGAGTGAGGTGACCTTATCCTTTTCCGTCTTCCCTTGAGTCAATCTCTCATTTGATGTGGTGACTTGTTTTTGGGTAGTGGATGTATTTTGAGCGGGCCAAGCCCTATGAAGGAGGTAACCTTTTGAATCCAAGGACCCTTTCTGCTTCATACTCCGTTACATAATTTACAAATATGAGTTGTATTTCCAAATCAAATATTGACTCCGTCTTATAGTATAAACAACATTCATTTATTTGAAAATTTTTAAACAATATATAAAAAATAAGTATTTTTTTCATTTCAAATTAAGTAAAACATTATTTTTTTCCATCAAATTTTATAAAAATTCAATACATATAAATTTACGTGTCGAATCAACCCTTTTTTAATATTATGGGACAAAGAAATAATATTCACGTAAAATACATATAATTCATACATATAATCTAAATAATTATTGAAATTTCATGATAAATTTACGAAAAAACACCTTTGTTCATCTCGTGACCCTGATCGGAACAATGTAGTCCTTTAAATATAAATACAAGCAAAAGAAATTCATCCCCTGCACACCCATTTAAATACATAATCTTGAGTACATAGGACTTATCAGTTACAACAAACAAACATGATCTTCAAAACGATGTACAGTAACACTATAAAGTTACTTGCATCTCACTCACCATTTCATCAATGAAATAAAGATCGGAGCACAACTTTCACGACTTCGTCAATTTGACACCACTTGATTTCTGTAGTCCAAAGCAATTTTGTCCCTCCGAGAATCAACAAAAATGTGACACCTTCTTGGTGTACATGGTTGTCTTTTCGTCTATAAGATGCTTGCTTAGCACCATACAATGAAACTTCCGCAAGAGATTGATGAATTAAAGGTCTCAGTATAACCTTGCGATGTCAGGGCTGCAAAATACCTGCACTTCAGCAAGAGTAGCTCTGGAGTTATCCCCGAAAACAGACTCCTTTCCATCCGGCCTTTTGGCATAAGATAATCCTAGTCTTGACTTGGCCTGTCTTAAGTCACCTATACCGGAGATAGGATCCGGACCTGTGAAACCGCCCATCACCGGGGCCAATGGTGGTCCGATGAGTAGCCCATCGGGTCCAAACTGAGGCCCTCCGCGGGCATAGTCGAACAAAGCAGCTCCACTGCCACCAACCTTAGCCAGGATGATTGGTTCAGCTTCTGCTTTATCATGGTCCGTCCAGTAGAATAGGAAGGCGTCAAACGTGTCATAGTAATCGTCTGTGCTGCGGTATCCTTCTGGATTGAAGGCGCCGAATTTAAAGGACTCGCTTGTGTAGCCTATGATGACACAAGGACCCTTGAAATCACAGCTCTTGTGAAATTCTGTTGCACTGAATCCATCGATGCTTGCTCTGTAACAGCACTTGAGTTCCCTTCCTGTGAAAAAAATTCGATTTAATTCTAATTCTAAATGAGTATAACTAGAACCAAATTTTGTCATATATTTCATATACACCGTGTTGAACAGGTGTATGATATGTTCAAGCAATGACACTTGTATCATATAAGCAATTAAAGTTGGCATTGATCTTGCCGGTCGCAATTACTACCGTTGAGAGAATATTTTCAGACACGAAGCTTGTTAAGACTTTATTGAGGAATCAGATAGGGGATGCATGGTTAAATGATTGTTTAATCATTTATGTTGAAAATGATATTTTTAAGACTGTTGGAAATGAGGCTATGATATAACAGTTTCAAAAAATTAGTCTCGAAGAATGATACTATGAATATTGTTGTTTTTATTTTTAGTTTATTTTTTTACTGTATGTTTTATTTTGGATGTAGAGAGGCAAGGCTATCTCCCCCTCTCATAACTTCTTTTGTGATTAATAATAACGACATGTTAATTCGAGTTTGGTCTAGCATGATGACGCTCCCGTTCGGGAGGGTTTTTCTAAACAAGGTGCTGCTAAATTTTTGACCCTCCAACTTCCGAAAGCTGGATCCGCCACTGTTTATATGATCATAAGAATTAAGTATAACAAAATGTAGTTGTCTATCTCATTGACCCATTTTCAGTTAGTAGCAATTGGCCACAGTTCCACCTAACTAGGTGCATTTGCTGAATTAACACATCTCCTGTTACATGTAAGTGAGAATAAACGAGATTAACGAATTTGCTATCGAAAGGGAAGTAGAAGATAGGAAGGATGTTATTACCACATAGAAAAGTTTTGGCAACAAGAGAAGATGGAAAGGGAAGATCAAGATCATGGTACTTCGGCTGTTGCCTCCCATCTTCAGCTTCTCTGCTGATATTCCATCCAAATAAGCACCTTGGGCTCACACTCCTGAATCTGCTTGATGCACAACATGAAGCCATTGACAGAACATCTGGTTTGAGCTCACTTCTCATATTCATTGGATACCAGCAAAATCCTTATCCTGCATAATATCCATTCATTTATTGCTAACTATTTGACCCTTTTTTTATTTTGTTCAAGTGACAATCTGACCCTTCTCATATTTTATTTGACCCTTTTTTTATTTTCTTTATGATCTCGATAATACTTGGTAATGTTTTGCCTCAATTTGACTGACGTAACTCTGCATATGGTATATAATGACTAAGATTTTTAACGATCAATCTAAATTCATCATAAAATGAATCAATGAAAACGTAACATGTATAAATCAATAAAAAATTGATATATATGGATCAATAAAAAATGAACGTATGTAGTACAAACAAAACCTATATTTGTATTATGATCATAATGGTTGATTTTATCAGAACCGAAGACCAAGATTTGTTGTGAGTTTTTTTTTTTTTTTTTTGTTTTTGAAAGGAGAAAAAAAAAAAAAAAAACACAACAAATCTTAGTGTTGGGGTCAAAATGAATGAGATGGATAAAGCCCAAGGTGTCAGGCCCATGAAAAGGCCCATTATCCAAGAATAAAGAGAGAATCAAGGATCCATCCTCCTCTATAAATGCCACACCGTCACTGGTCAAGCTTTTATTCGACTTTTTTCGCCTTGTTGCCTGATTTCGTGCGAATCAATCACGCTAACCACGCAACGAGATCCCTGACTCAAGTCACCGAACACAAACACACAACACCCACAAAGAAAAAATCACAATAATCTAACATACACGACATTTATAGGATTTCTCCAGTATCAATCTATTTCTTAATAATCATAACAAATTAATACATATATATCATAATATGGAAAGAGTAAAATGTAAGAGGGTCTAGAGCCTTTCAGCTTCTAAAATTTGCCGTAACATAGTTTAAATTTTCTTTCCAAGCTAGAGTATGTATGACAGTATGAGACTACCCAACTCCAGTTTTCTGTACACTCCTGCACAAACTAAGGTTACTGAAAATTTACATCAACCTAGGAGAGTATGCTTGTATAAAACCAATGGTAAATAGCCTTTAGCTAGACTTTTTCGATCGCTACCTTCTAGGAGAACCGAGATGATGATGCTCTAGGTAGGTCATGTTGTCTACTTCCCCTCGACAAACCACTGTCACTAAAGCTCCCTTCAGAAACATTATCGTGTACTTCAAGGAATTCACTGTTCCATGAATTCAGGGGAACATCGCTGTCGTCCTTCGATTTCTTCTTCAGTTCCAGCCGCTTCACGTTTTCGGATATCTCATGGAAGGTTTTATTTACTTTCGCGAATCCCCTTTCCACAGGCTCTACCACTTGAGACACAGTGAACTTCATGTCGTCCACAACCTGGGAAAACAAAAGATTAGTCATCCAATAGCAGAAGCAAGAAAAATCAAGCAGTGACAAAACACAGTATGCATCTCTTACAATTTCACCACTTCCGAGCACAACATCTCGAACAGATTGAGGAACGCTGAACCTCTGTCGATCATCATAACGAGGAACTCGTGTCCTCGTAAACTTTCCACAATCTCGTACCTCCTCTGGATCTGGAGAAGTGCCTAGCGCAGCATAATCATCCATCACGGCTACATTTCTAACACACCTTTCTCCACGTTTGTATGGTACAGCTGGGAAAACATAAAGATGGACCACAGCTGCAACACCCATCTGCCAAAAAGAAAGAAGAAAATTACACCCAAAAGCACCCTCTAGTAGGAGACCTTGCACACGTTACAAAATCCAGACACTTGCCAATTAGTAGTAGCCTCAACAACTGTTACTCCATCATATTGAGTTCTTCACATGTTAGTGTTCTTGGATGTTCATCCTAACACATGATCGAGACAAAAAGTACGAGAAAGGTAGTTACACAGGAAAGGGAGACCACTAAATATATGTCTGGTCCTTATCTTGCTGTTATTACTTCAATATCAAGTACTAAAAAAATATGCTGCCTCAACGTGATTAGAGATCCGACAACTACTATACATCAAAAGTAATGCTAACCATTTACACAAGCCAAGAACATGGAAGTAAACAAACACACCAAAATGATTGAAGGAAACACAAAAAGGCAAAACATTATCACTAACCTCTATACAAATTATGTAGTCTTGGATACGTGTTTTCAACTCCTGAGCAAGAGAACCCCTCAGCACACCAATTGAAAAAAGAAATGCAAGAGCAACTCCTTGCCACCATGTCAAGAACACAATTGACTTGAAGGTCAGGAATTTGGCGAGGGGTTTTATTGGCTCCAGCTTATCCTTGGTTACAGAATAGAACTGAACAAGGCAGTACAGAGCCCATGTCTGACTAAAATTAAGAACAACTGCCAAGTACGGGTAGCTGCACAATCAAGAAAAGGAAAATTTACATCAACATACAAGGAAAAGATACATGTCTAACAAATTAGATACCTCCGCACTAATCAATGTTCTAAGATTACATCAATAAAGGTCAGATAAGGTCAATGGGCAGGAACTGGACTTGAACTGTAAGAGTTATGAGAGCGAAAGAAAGAGAAATTAATTTTACCCGTAATTCCACTGAAACTTTCCTTCTCCATAAGCACCAAATGCTTCTAATATCATTGCTAGCAAAGCGCATATCATCTTCACTATCATCTGAAAATCAAATCAAAACTTCTTTTAAACAGTGAAGTTCAAAATAAGACACAATCTGAAAATCTCTTCACAAAGTGTCACCTACATATTGGACAATGCCAATTTTCACTGCATGATAGAAGTTCGGACCAAGATACCACTCTCTAACCAGGCAGTTGAGTGGAAATGGATGCTCAACCACCCCATATTCATAAGCTTCTTCGATAAGAGGAGAACCAGCAGCTACAACACTTTTCTGTTCCATAAATTCAATCGTGCTGTCTTCACCACCTGCAACAAAAATCACAACATATAAGTCCTGTCATGTATTGACCACTTGGACAAGAAAAGAGTATGTTCCAGTTAACAACTGAATTATTAAATGAGAAAAATGCACTTAACCCCCCTGACTTTCATTGATTTGCACCTGACCCCCTAAACTTTGGAAATGTACAGATAACCCCCGAACTTTGAAAATAGGGGGCAAAAGTGTCAATTTTTTGTTTTTTTGTTTTTGTTTTTTTGTTTTTTTTTGGTTAAGTGTCCAAAAATAAGGGGTAAAAATAAGGGATACATGGGGCTATCTGTATAAATCAAAAGTATGGGGGGTTAAATGTCACTGAGCTAAAGTACAGGGGGTTTAAGTGTACGTTTCCCTTATTAAATTAGGTGCAAGAATCGAATTGAGATTTGAGCAATTCAATAGTATACAGCCAATGTTTTCCCGGATGAAGCACGCCAACTAAATCTGAAACCTCCCACTGAACGAGGATATCAAACCATAAAATAACAAGGATAAACCACACATATTGTATCATAATTCATAAATATTAATTTTTCTCAACTCCTGCTATCATCAATACAAAGTGTAACTTGAATGAGCTTTGAGCGATTCACAATTAGGATTTTGAAGAAATGTTCTTTGACATCTTCGTAAACAGGAAGGTATTGAAATTATCATCAAGTTCCAGGATATCAAAGCATATTTCATCAGGAAGAGACAAACATATGGCAATCTACCCACTGAATTTAACAGCACTCCAAAAAATACATTTGGTGTGTCTACTTGTTGGCAACTTCTTACTTCCCCCGTCCCACAAAAAAAATGCAATACTTTTTGGATATCCCACAAAAATTACAATAATTTCTTATTTGGAAAATTTTTTCTTCAAAAAAAAACGGAAAACACCACGTGCTTTTACTTTATATCACATCAACTTTTGGTGGCGTCCAATGGGTGTCATTTGGTGGATGCTCAAAGATATAGATAACAATGAGAAAACCAAGAATAAAGAAAGAATCAGTTAGGCAAGGGAGGAGAGACAGCAAGTGTTAAATTACCTAAACAAGCAATCAGATATCTCTCGAAGCAGTACAAAGCAAAAGCTTCATAACAATCACGCATTACTTCACAATTGAATGCAGCCTTTGAGTCCAATAGCGATAAAAACTGCAAAGAAGTAACGAGCATATCTATCATAATGTTTCTCATCTAGAAAGATCAGATCAAAAACCTACTTAAACAGCCTACCGAACAACTCAACCTGAATGGAATTTAAGAAGGCCAACACCAACATTATTCCATAAAAATAAAGAAGAGAAGGGGAAAACCAAAGGAAAGAAAGAATGAACAGTAACTAAAAGAGGGGGGGCGAAAGCCTCACAAAAAGATTATATATGTAAAGCCAAAACGAAAAGAAGAGATGATAGTAGTTTTCAGCAAAAGACAGAGTTGTCAACATATTTCTCTAATCAATGTAGTGCTCACCCAAAATAGAACGATGTAGCCATTAAAAAACACTTAAGGTGCTTCATAACTATGAACCAAGCAACCAGTGTTCCTTCCTGAGTTCCTGCAATACTCCTAAATATATATTGATTCTTCACTGCACACTAACAGACAATAGTCGACTTGAACTTGTCCAACAAGTAGGCAACTTGATTGACTAATCGGACAACATTATACACTGTCGAGTTCCCGAATATTTTGATGATGACAATGGTCGAACAATTTGATTTTAAGTGCAGGATTGTGAGAAAACACTTGAAAATCCAGGCCTGCCCCATTGGTATAAAAAAATTACAAAAGAGAGAAAGGCTCATGCCTTCCCTAGTTTCCATAAATATGATACAGATTTGGAAAGTCCTTAATTTGGTGAATACTCGGATTTGTTGAGTCTTTATACATTATTCTGATTAATTCTATCGAAAAAGGTGGCTGAATTTGAATCAGCTAAGATAGCTGGTTTTTTCCCAAAACAGGAAATTTTTATTTAACCGGTTGTTTTTTTGACTTTTGGTGTTTTAAGTTTTTGAACTAGATATTACCTGATTTCGTAAAAAAGCAGCTATAATGGCTAATTTAAAATCAACCCCTACAAACCTTTATTTTATTATGGGCACCAACAATAACTTGGGCAAACTATGACATTTTTTGAGTTGGCTGAGTTGGGTCGGCTGTGTTGAGTTGACTAAGTTGCTGATCCTTTACACACACAGAGGCTGACACAAAGGGTGAATTGAGTTGGCTAAGTTTCTGATCAAAGGAAGATTCCTTGATTCGAGGTGATAACAACAGGAACACCCAGGCCTCGTTGAGATATGGAGTTGTTGAGTACAAGGAGTTCAATCAAGGAGACAAGAGACAGAGAAGTACAAGGAGTTTGCTACATGAGATCAAAACTAAGAGTGTAAGGAGTTCTATCATGGAGGATAGAAAATGAGTGTACTAGGAGTTCAATCTGGGGTAGAAACTGTGTGCTTAACATTATATCTGGGTGATTGGAACGATGCGAAGGAGTTATTGATACAAGAGATCTCGAGCATTGATCTTGGAGATTGGTATAAGAGAGGGGAGAACGGGGTCTTCCTTCAAGAAAATCAAAAAGAGCTGTGAAAATCTCTTATACTCAATTCACTGCTCTTTTCTTGATCATTTGACATACAAGCATTCACAAACATTTGGAAACAAACAGGCATGAAGAACAGTTTAATCAAGACCTAGGCCTTCATCAAGACCCGGGTCTTCCTAAAGAGAAAATCTGAAAAAAGAGTTGTGAAAATCTCTAATACTCAATTCCACACCCCCCCTCCTCCACCCCTTCCACAATGATTTACCCAACATACAACCTGAGGCTGTTTCACAAAAAAATGATCATTTTTGCTTACGACCAGGGGCGGAGCTAGGGGGGACTGGCGGGGGCCAGGCCCCCATGATCGATCGAGCATAGATATACCTTTAAGTTAGGAATGCCATCTTGAAAATAATATTCCCTCCGTTTCATAAAAAATACAAAGTTGCATCATCATTATATTATTCAACACGCCAAAAAAGAAAAGAAAAGAAAAGAAAAAAACCACACTCACCACCCATCCCCATGATCGTTCGAGCATGGATATACCTTTAAGTTAGGAATGCCATCTTGAAAATAATATTCCCTCCGTTTCATAAAAAATACAATGTTGCATCATCATTATATTATTCAACACGTCAAAAAAAAAAAAAAAGGAAAGAAAAGAAAAAAAACCACACTCACCACCCATCCCCCGAGAATCTGTTATACTCAACATACACCAAACAAGCAATGTTGTCAACAAGTCGCAGGACTTTGTCGACTATCAGATGCCTTGTGGACTAGTAAGGAAACTATGCCTGCAAGTCCGGAGATTTATCATTTTAGGACCCAATCATACAACTTGCTCATGACCACGTTTTAGTAGAGCGGCTTTCAGGTCCTTATTTATCATATTTTTATCTTAACCCTTGATCCCACTTTATTTGATGAATTAAATATTTTTTTCCTTTTTTTCCAATTCTATTGTCTGTAAATTTGGCATTGTAATTCATTTTACTATTTTACTATTTTGTTATCTATCAGACATGAATGAGTCCTTACAGCAAATTGTGACATTTTATCACTATGTATAAAATCTTGTTAATCTGATAGTTTCATGTAACTACCCTAAGAGTTATGACAAGACCATCTCTTAATCATAGTCACCTGGGTTGGGTATTTGACAACAAATTTTATACTGACAACAGCTTGAAACTGATTTCTTAAATTTCATACAAAGAACAACTTTTATTCATGGCTCAGAATGTCCCGTTAAAAATGTCAGGTTCAATTCTGGAGGAAAACAACCTCACCTTTGGGTTTACGAAGTAAGTTTTGCACATCCTTATCTCCCACACCCCTCTTTAGACGAGAACCTTCGACATTGAGTAAACTTTATCCTTGTTTCCCCTTTTTTGTTGGGAGAGGGGAGGGATAAAGAAAATACTAAGGAACCATAAGTTAAAACTAATGTTTACTCCTTATTTTAGTTTATTCTATTTTTTGAACTTTTGGTGGGGGTGGGAGAGAGATAGAGAGGGGGG
>JAOVYX010004718.1:0-10016 GCA_035668315.1 Drosera spatulata
CTGTTTATTCACCTTATGCCAAAATGATGAGAATAGCATGGCTCCGTCTCTGGAGAATGCATATGCCAGCCTATGAGCCAGGGAAGGAGAGAAAAACTGACAATTCTGTTGACATCTGATGAAACAATGGGGACGAGATTGAATATTTTGATAACTAAGAGACTCACCTGGAATTGCTGGTGATTGCGCTCAACACACAAAAGAATGCAGTCACAGCAACAATTATGAGACAAAATATACCTCCAACTCCAGAACCATATCTATCTTTAAAAGCCAGGTAAAATATTTCGGCAGCCACATAGCCACCAGCGTCATTGTCGGGACTCATGAGTGAGTTATGCTAACAATCAGCACTTGATTTCACGCAAGAACAGATATTATTTTGACCTGTAATGGTTCTAGTGAACCCATTTGCAACCCGCACGATGTGCCGGTCACTTTCATTTTTTGTCATTGGCCTCTCTTTGGAACCTCAAAAAATGATGGATGTCTTGTATGTTCACCACCTTTTTGTATCTGTCATTAGATCATCATTATCTCTATTTTCTGTATTGCCAATCCTACTAATCATGGTCCCTAAACATAAAGCATCCACTAATCACCAAATAATCTATTGTCACCGTATCTTTCGCAACGAAATCTTTATAATCCTAAGTCCCTCACACTAGACCTTGTACATCAGAAACCTGGTTCATTCACTTAACCAAAAAAAAAAAACTTGGATATCAGCATCACATCTCACACGTAACAACAACCAACTCAAATATTGTATCACAACAATGAACAAGCTTTGATCTTCAATCGAATTCCATAGAACCCAATTGCAAAAAAAACAACCCAACCCTTCGAATATTATGAAATTGCGAATCATATAGACGTGAGACACACCTGGACAAATAGGGCTCATCTCAGATGACCAACCAGGGATCACAACCAATACCCAATCAATGCCCCATTCCACCGATGAAACCCCATTCCCATTACTCTCTCCCTCCATTTCCTTTCTTTTCTTCCCCTTCTTCTCCGGAGCACTCGCCTTTGCCATCAAAAACCCTTCACTGGGGCAACCTGGAAAAACCCTTGAAACAATACCCACGAGCCTAAACCCTCAAATTCCCAGTTGGGCATGCTCCAAAATCTAGATCCATTAGGAAACGCTTTGCTTATAATATGTTTATTGCACATTTATTAGCTCCAAGCCATCGAATCATATGGTTGAGGAGTATATAATTTTGGACTTTCACGGTAGACGTTGTCTGAATGGGAAACTTAAAGGTCGGCCCATTGGACCAAAAACTAGGCAGTTAGAAACGGGCCAGCACATGAAGCCCGATTACTTACGGTTGATGCAGTGCCAAAAAAACAGACCCGAACAAGTAAACAAGGATAGTACTTCCTCAAGGTATAATTATGCGTTTTGATCATGCATATTTGTTGATGTGAAATTAATGAGTTTAACATGTTGGTTATGTGACTCATGTGATGGCTAAACATTAGTAGTATTTGTTTTTCAAAAGGGTATTGATATTTCTAAGACTCATTTTACTATATCCAAGGCGTCAATATGAGGAAGGGACATTTTTGTCCAAAAATTAATTTGAGTGGGATAGTTTTGGATGTAACAAAAATAGTCTTGAAAATATCATTTTTCTTCAAAAATCATCATGAAACACCAATTACTCCCTCCGTCTTATATTATATACAGCATTTTTATTTTTTTATGTTATTTAATATATATTTTGAGAAATTTCGTTTTTCGTCTTAATAATATACGAAAATTACGCCTCATATGTAGAATTAAAGTACATAACTTACTATCATTAGTGTTTTACGAGAATTTTACGAAAAACAAAATTTGATTGTTCACGCCACAAGTCAATGATCGCCTCAACAAATGTGAAAATCAAGATGTTACCTATAATTTGAAACGAATAAAGTTAAGACGAATAATAAAACTAATCACGAGGATATGTATTTTAAACCAAGCCACCAATCACAGAATTATTCCATTGTTAAGATGAATAATAAAAATAATCGCCCACGCATTTAAAATGCATGCTTATTATCATGGAGTAAACTATTGCACGGTATTATTTTCATCGTCCTATAATATATGTAATATTTTTTTTCTGTTCTCTCAATATATTTACAACCTTTTTTTATAACAGATTTTTAATATAAAAAAACCAAAGTAACTCACTAACTTCTTTCTCAAGTGGTACAATAAATCTCATTATATCTAAAAAGAATATTATTTTTTCATAATATTTCATATAAATTTAAGACATATATAAAAATCCTTATATCGAATCAAACGTTTTATGTAAATTGAAACAAAAAAAAAAGTATAATTTGTTTGAGAGAGTGGTATCTTTTCTTGGCACTCTAAGTAGAATGGGTTGCTCAAATAGCCCATTGTGATGCTGTTTTCACCATTCAATTTGAAACTTGGACGAGGGGAATCTACATACATGAGTACGCAGTACAACCCCACAAATGAGGCGTGGCTACCATGGAGATGCCAGTTATGCATGCATGTATCCGAGGCAGGAAAGTGTTTGATCCAAGTGGCCTGTTTCTTCACACCCAACCAAAAAAGCATCAAGCTAGAGACGAAAACAGAACACCACCACAGGCCGCTCTGGGCCCTCTTACTCGTATCATCGCTGGGGAGCTTTGAAGCTTTAAACTTAGCTAGCTGTATCCTGTGAATAGAAGTGTGTACTTTTAAGTATAAACGAAAAAAAGAAATTGAAAAAGAATGAAGTGTTTTTAGTTATCTTAATTAAAGATATCTTAGGTTTTGTTTTAATATTATTTTTTGTTTCATGTTTTTTGTTTTTTTATTGACAAATGAAATAAAACAATTTGATATCATTTTTGTTTTTTGTTTTTTAAACAGTTGAAACGGAAACAAAAAATAAAAAAGTAAAAAATTGGTTTTTTATTTCATCTGAGTATAATATTCAAGATTTCTTTACACAAAATCATTTATTATGTAAAACGATTTTGGTTTCGCTACTGATTTTCTATTTTATTATTGGTTTTGATTTCTTGAGAAGTAATATCAAGCAGTCTTTTAAATAATACTCTTGGAAATACGAAGAGGTTTTCATAAATGCATTTATCTATTTTTACTGAATCTATTTTAGTCCTTTTCACCGATCAATGCATATTTATTTGTGTTTATGTTTAAGCTTTGCTTTAAAGCACGGCTTGCACGTTGGCCCATGCCAGAAGTTAGAGAGAGCGTAATCTGGGGCCCGTTTCTCCCTTCTTCATTACTCCCATATATAGTCTCCCATCCCACGTCTGTTTTCACGCGTTTTGGCCTCTGTGTACGTGCTCTGTCTCCCATTCATTCCATTGTAGACATTGAGGACGCATCCCCCCATGGATATGAAAATGATGATTCATTATATGTTAACGTCACTTCTAATGTTTAATGTGATTATTAGTACTATGGATCCTGAGAACTTATAAGTACAATAAAATTATCATGGATCCCGGGACTCAAGCGCGTTAAAATTATCATGAGGCAACTGAAAATTCTTTGAATTCTACTCTATGTTTAAAAAAAAATCAATATAAACAGAATGAGATCCACTTTTATTAAAAACAACACTTGGTGTACACGTTGTTCTAATTTTCATTATTTAGATGAAACAACATGACTAACTTTTTTCTCACTTGATACTATAAGAATCAATGCATGAGACACAACAGTGTATCAGTCCGAAGCATCCTCAATGGCTACATACATTCTTTGGTTCTTTCAGGGTTTAATCCTGGAGTTTCATCAATTGAACTTCAACCACTATTATTTGGATTGGTCTAGTAATGTTCAAGTCAATTTTTTTTTTAAAGATTTTGGATTCGAACTCCACTAATCTTAAAATCCAGATTACTTACGTCCATTGGTTTCGTCCAAAACTTTACCCGATGTTGATGGGGGCGTCTTGTCAGTATATAGAGGATTAGTCGAGATGCGTGCAATCTGACCCGAACACCCTCGTCACTAAAAAACAAAAAAACAAAAAACTTCAACCACTATTACTAAAGTCGATTTCGAGTACACAACTTAAAACTGATTAATGCCAAATGTAGAATTCGTGATCTGTAAAATTGCTCCATCTCACATGATGGTACGCTTTTCCAACTTCACGTGATCGTAAGGATTAGAGAAAAAGAAAGCCACTCGTTTTTTCTTTGCTTGAATTGGTGTCTACGGTTCCATCCCTAAACATAGTTAATTAGCATTCTCCCGCTTCAAACATCTCTCTATAATCAACCCATATCCATCCATTTCCAACAAAATTACAATTGTCTTTCAGATTCTAGGATTCATGTGAAATCTTACCCACTCAGAGGGGGAAAACCATGTCGTGTAAAACTCAAGATATGGTATATCGATTTAAGTCATCTTAATAAAACGAATAATATGATGAAAAGATAATTAATACTCTCTCTTCCTCATGTCAAATGCAATTGTCTTAGTAATAAGTCAGTTCTTTTTCTAATCTTGAGATCAGGGCTTTGATACGTGAGACGGGTACATCATCCTAGGTTGTAGGGATATTCTTCCCACACCCTGTACTTGATGAGATTATTTGAATATATTCTTTTCCTTTCCCTCAGTCTCGTATTACTTGAAGCCTTTTTTTAGATCATCCCAAAATAAATATGAATACGTTCTTTTCCCTTTCCTCTGTTCCGTATTAATTGAACCGTTTTTTAGATCATCCCAAAATAAATCAAATCTTTCTTTTTTGACAGGGGAATTTACCTAAAACTACAAAGAGATGAAAATAATTCTAAAAAACTACACAAAGAATAATAATTTCAAATACATATAAATTTAAAATATAAAATCGTACACTTCTTTTATCTCATATCCATTACCAACACCATCGTCGGAATCCGACGACGTCGCCGGAAGGAAACAGAATGCTTGTGTAAAACATAGACCGTCACTGTCCCCACACTTGCTCAACAGCTTCGCCATCTCAGCAACCATCACACGCCCTGTCTCTTGTGCTCCCGTAGGCTGATCTAACAGGCATTTCACATCCCCCAAATCCACAATCACGTCACCATAACTTATCATTATACGTTCAATCAAATCATCAAGTTCCTTGATCTTCGCATCCATTCGAAGCCCAACAAGAGCCGGATCCTTCTCCAAGGTGATCACTGCGACATCCCTCAACCACCTCGTTCATCTCAATCCTCCTTAAAATCTCTCTAACCACGGCTTCAGGCTCCGTTTCACCAACCATGAGCGGATTCCTCTTCTTCGTCCTCGATAGAATCTCGATCACTTTCCTCACCTCCTCCCCTCTCTGACCCCCAGCCAACACTCTATTCCCCTGTTCTTGTTGTTACAACTTTGGATTCGCATACATATTCCTCCCAGACACCGACGGCACCATCATCGCTGTCGGCTTATACCCTAACCCTAATAAGAATCCTTATGACGGATGTGGAGGAGGGGGATGTAGAGGCGGAGAGGTCGGAGAGGGAGAATAGGAGCAGCAGGAGGAGGAAAATAAGGAGGAAGATGAGATTATGGGAGAAGAAGAGAAAACGTTCAAATTGTATGTTTTTAGAATTAAAATCCCGCATCCATGTTTTTGGAATTAATTTTTCAAAACTGTATATTTGGATAATTTTCTGTTTTTGATAATTTTTTAATATCAAAAAATACATTCTTTTTCATTTCCTCTATCTTATATATATTAATCGAAATATTTTTTTTAAATCGTTTCAAAATAAATAAAATCTTTCTTTTTTGATAATCTTTTTAACACTAAAAAATACATACGATTCATGACATGATCAAGAGGTTATCCTGATGATTATCCTCATGAACAGAATCGGATCATACCTAACAGGCCGCAGTGTAGAGTTCTTATCATTGAAAATACTTTGATATTGTTCAAGAATTGAAAATATTTCTCACACCATGTAACCTAGAACTCAAAACCTAAATATGATCTAAAACAGGTCAAATAATTCAAACAGTTTCTCACCTAAATGTGATGTCAAGCTAAATCGATGTGGTTCTAATCAATGGGTAGGTTTATAATTTCTAGTTTGGCTCTTTTCGTAAGCATCATGATTGGTTTTTAGCTAATGCCTATTGGAATAGTCGACGTTTAGCTGATAATGAAGTCGTCAGAACCCATAGTCATACAGTATCTTGGAGTATCTTTTTATTTCTTTTGGGAAAAAGTATATTGTAGGATAATTTGGGATTGATGGATTTGTGATTAGTTATAAATAAGTTTATTTTTTGTTATATTTTTAGATTTTAAAATAAGGATTAAGATAAAAATCTCAATTTTTGTAGTAATTGAAAAAAAAATCAATTTTAATCTTAATTATTAATCTTCAAAATCAATGATCTATTTTATTTGTGGTTAGATATAAATTCATTTTTTCCAATAAAAATTAATCCATTGTCTATTAAAAAAATTAATTTTAATCTTAATTCTCAATCTTCGAAATTAATAATCCATTTATTTATGGTTAGAGATAAATTCTTTTTTCCCAATAAAAATTACTCCATCGTCCAATATGTTTACTTTTCATTTTCTTAGGAAGGGTCCACTGTGACTCATTATCATTAACATAAGTAAAAGATACCGTAGCACATTGGTAGTGGCACATTCCAATGTCCCACTTAATGGCATTCGTTCATGTAGTATTTGCTCTGTCCAATTCCATCGATCCCGTAATATTTATAATTATTTGATTTGATATAAATATATATATATTAAATTTTTATAAAATTTAATGATATAGAATACTTTTTAGACGAAATGCGTATTGATTGAAGCAATTTTTTAGATTAAATATTAATTAAAAGAAAAAAATATTATAAATAAATTAAGATAGTAAAAAAAATTTACATATATTATAGGACAAAAAGAATAAGTTTTTTGCCATATATTGACTTGACATAAAATTTATGAATGAGTTGAATTTTGATCATCTTATATATTTATCTTTGTGAGAGAAAGGAGTAAAAAGTGAAAGAAGAAAAATGATAGTGAGATAATATGATGTAATACTTTCTCCATCTCATTCAAATTATAACAATGCATAATCACTGTATTATTCAACACGTATTTTGAGAAGTTTTATCTTTCGTATTAACGACGTAAGAAAATTATGGCATTAACACATGGTTATAATATATAACTTAAACTATTACTAATATTTTATGATAATTTTACATAAAACTATATTTGATCGTTTCGCGAACGATTCGTAGCATTAATAACTTTATTACTGACATAAGACAACGTTATAATTTTAATGGGGCGAAATGAATATAAAATAAAAATAAAAATATATTTTTATTAATAAGATATTTTTAAATTGAAAAAAATTATATATAAATAATTTGAGACATTCGATTTGAAAAAACACACCAAAAATTATGGGGCGAAGGACTACCCGATTGGAAGTGCAACTAAACTTCGTAAAAGGTCTTCATTTCGGACACACAGTCATAACTAATACTCCTCTTTCAAATTTTTTTTGGTCAGAGTAATATTTCAAATTTTAAATGATTGTGACATTAGTTCAATATTAGTTTCAAAAGGACCATTACTCTGTTTAGTTGAATTTATATGCAATAATTTTTTACTTAGATCGTTTTAAAATATATATATATATTTTTTTTTTCATTCAAAAATATAAAAACAGTTTGATCCGATAAATGGATTTATATGCGTATTGAATTTTTTATGGAATTTGATAAAAAAAGATATTTTTTAATGATAGTGAAATATAAGTGGAGTTAGGAGAGAGAAAGAGAAAATAGAAGGAAGAAGATGCTCGATGTAGTGTAGAAAATGATGATTTGTTTTGGGTTTTTTTCAATGTGAAAAAGTTATTAAGTTCGATGTATTGGTTATGTTTTGGGATGATTCGAATAGAAAAATATGACTTATATTATAAATGGAAGAAATATTTTTTTAATCAATTTGTCTCATAGATGATACAATAAACTATATGATTCAAATAAAAAAATGCATACCTTTTCAAAAAAATCAAAATATGCATACACAAGTGAAACGTACCATTATGATACGATATATTTCCTCCGTTTTATAGTATAAGTAGCATTTGTCTATTTGAATCGTTTCAAAATATATACAATATATCATATTTAGTAATATTTTCACATAAAAAATACTAAAATAATCACTATTTATTACAATACATCATTATTTTTGATACAATAAATCTCATTATCATAAAAAAATATCAAATTTCACACAAATTAAAATCGTTCAATATTTTGGAATCGTGGCAATAATAATCCCATAGCACTAGACCTGAGAGAAGTTGGGAGAACAAATAGCACGTATGTCATGGGAATAAAGTTTCGCTACCCGTGCGACGCTCAAACTACTCACTCCTTCACTTGAGTTCAGCCTCACTCGTCACTCAAAGGCGATACTTGAGAACGTAAGAGAGTTTGAACTTGAAAATAAGCTTGTATTGAGAACACTTGGGTTACAATGCTTTGAGAGTTTGTTGGATGTGGGAAGTGGCGTAGGATATTTGACAAATGAATCTTGCATCCTTTTATATATAACCTTATAGAAGGATCTAGATTTTGTGTTCGAAACTCTTCAATACTCTTCCCCTCCTAAGTATATATAAGAGTTCTCTAAACTCTTCTTTTAAGATATTTACATTGAATTATCTAAAATACCTCATAACTAGAGAAACTTTAGAGTTTTCTATAACTCTCTTTACTTCTCAAGATTAATCTAGGAAATCCTACATCATTCTTGTAATAACCCAAAAATTTATTGAATTTAAAAATATATATTGGATTAAAAATATACGTACGAAGCGTATGCAACGAACACATGAATAAAATTTATGAACGATGAACGTTACATCGTTAAAGTTATTATGCACTTGAGACACAGGTTTGAGCTTAAAAATTTGAGATCATTGAACGAAATATTATTATAAAATACTTGGGATAATTAAATCGACAATGATTAATTATCGAGAGACGTTATGATCGCATGTTTATTTATAACGAACGAATCAACATTATAATGTTATAACGTAACGATTTTTAGTCTCACAAAGTTATATCGTTTAAAGGATTACGATATTAACGCTTTTGATATGATTAAATCGACACGAATTAATTAACGGAAGATTATTATTACGAAATTGTGACAAAAATAGACTGACGAAAATATAACGAGGGATCAAAGTTTTTAAAAAATTTTCCCTCCACTTTTGGAATGTCCCTTTCTCAGTCTTCCCCGCACCACACCCGTCACCAAGCACCTTCACACACCACGACATCCTCCACCTAAGCCATCATGCGCACCAGGCCACCTACCGCCACCCACGCTCCACCATCCGACATCCTCATCAACCGCACTACATCATCATCATAAGTCCAGGAAAGTCGCAGCAAGGGACAAAAAAAAGAGGAAGCCGCGCGGCCTTCGCATGGTTCGCGCCGTCTTGTTATGCGCCACCACCTCACTCCGGCAAGCTCGTAGCTCTCCATACCTTCCGCCATGCTCAACGTCGTGTGAAGAAGCCAAGCATTCGAGCTCATGGACAACCACCAATGCAAAGCCGTGTGCGTGTCCTGCATGTGTTCATCACGTCGTCTTGTTCGTGTTTGTCTTCGTCGTCTTGTCACCATCGTCTTGGACTTCGTTGCCACCTTCCCGACGTTCATCAAGGATGGTTTGATAAGTTGGAATGATGCAGAGAAGATTAGCATGGCCATGCGCAAGGATGACATGCATAAACCATGAAATAATAATTTTTCGATGAAACCAGAGATTCCGGCGATGTTTTCCGGTGAAACCAGAGTTCTCTAAACTTTCCGGCCACAAACATGTCCAGAGGGGTGGTAACAGGTGGATGGTGAAGGGGGTGAAGCTCGGGTGCCTTTGGTTTCAAGATTTGGTCATAAACGAACGTTAAAGTGCCTTAACGAGCTTTTCCGGCCA
>JAOVYX010004719.1:0-10015 GCA_035668315.1 Drosera spatulata
CCCAAACTGGGTATTTTTTCTAACTCTTCTGGTGCTGTTTTTGTGTTTGATGTGTTGTATTAATTTCCTGCCCCTTGCTCCCTATTTATCGTGATTTGAGGATGCTGCTGGAGAGAATTTCACCGCTATTTTGCTTGCCGCCTCTGCCCGATTAATATCCCTGAGTGTTCCTGCTTCTTCTTTGCTTAACTTGGTAGAGAAAAAGACGTGGGCCCCATGGAGGGAAAAAACAAAAAGAAAAACGCACTAGCAATATCAAATATACACCATTGAGTCCTTTTGTGTTGCTTAACATTCCAAATGTGAATTAGATTTATATGGTCGTACAAAAATTAACATGCCACTCAAATTTGCCCTTTTGTTTCAGGTGATCCAGTGTTTGTCAGAACAGGGCAAGCTTTGTCCCTTCTTGAGGTAGAAAATCCATTCAACTGCACTACTTGCAATGAAGGACACGAAAGGTGAAGATGGCATAGCACAGAGGAAGAGGAAGAATATGAAGAAGACCATGAATAGATTGGGTGGTGGAGTAGGTGGAGGACTTTCACTTGAAGCCTTTGCGAGTGCCAAAACCCAAAGGAACGACCACAACCCTGCCATGTTAAGTAAGTCATGCTGTTAATGATTCTTAAGCCCTTGAATTACTGTTAAGGAAGGATTCTTCAAATCAATGCAATGCTTCGTGGAATTATAGGTTCAGGCTGGGGTTGAGCCGATTAAACTAGGTTGGGCTTTGCATTATGATTGTTGTCTCTAATTGCTCCTCTCTTCTTTGGTTATCTCTCCCCTTGTAGATGTCTAGGCATATGAGAGTAAGCAACACTTAAGTTGATTCTGATTGATCTATCATCTGTCATATAGTATGTCTCAAGATAAGTGTGTGAGAAGATGTGTATTGGCTAGTGACTTAAATCCTTTTGGGATGCACTTTATGCTCAGGAAAATGTGCATCTCAAATGCAAAAGATTTATTTATTTATTTACCTTTCCCAACATGGATTAGAGAAGAAAAGAGAGTTTTACAACAATGCCAAATGCATGAAGAAGTACAAGCCGCAGCAGAAGCAACAAGGTGGATAGAACGATGGGTCCTTTGCGGAACTACCATCAAAGGTTTGGTTTGCAACCTTCGAACTTACTAGAATTTGACTACATTACTGATAGCACTCACATCACGATTTACCATGGCCACCTCCTTTATTTGATAATGCTAGCAGGACAATAAACACAAAAAGGGACCCAGCTTGGAAGCAGTGTATAAGAAGAAGCTTGAGGAATTGGATAAAGAAAGATCAGAGAGAGAAGCCATGATCAAGGCGAAGAAAGAAGAACGGTAGAGAGCTGAATGTCGGAGGAAAGAGTGGAGGCAAAAGATGTATAAGAAGACGAGTAAAGGTCAGCCTGTGATGAAGTACAGAATCGAGCATCTTTTGGATACATTACAAGGGTCGACACAATAGATACATGGTCTAATCACATTCTTCTCAGCATGGTCGTTCTTTGATAACAACCTTTGGTAATTGTTCTCTGATTCACAAGCGTTAATCGATGGTATCATGGGATGAACTGTGAGATCCTTCATTTGTTACAATAGCTTGCCAAGGGAACTTCAGCATGTAGTCGTTAACCTTTCTCCCGCTGAAACGTGTCTGGATGAAGTTTAATTAATATTACGGTTTACAATTTATAGAGATGCTTACGTGTTAAGCTTGCTTATCTTTTAGTATTTCTTATGAAGTGACAGCATTCATCAACGATCTTACAATTCCTGGTGCATGTTGTAATGAAACCTGGATTTCGACCCACACCCTTTCCGGGCTAGAGCATTGTGTTGATATTGTTCTAAGTGTAGTTATTAGAGCATAATAACGTTCAAAAAAAATCAAGTTTGTGTATAATCTTGTGTAGGTGAAATGAAAGAAAACAAAAATGTTGGTTAAAAACCTTACCCGCATTGATGGTGTGGGAAACGAAAAAAGCCTTTATAAAAGATTATTACATTTTCTTCAGAAAATTATCCAAATATACAATTTTGGGAAATTAATTCTAAAAACATCCATGCGAAATTTTAATTCCCAAAACATACAATTTTAATGTTTCTCTCTTCTCCTCCCACTATCTCATCTTCCTCCACCATCACCACGCCATCATATTGCCACTTAATCGTCGCAGATCTCGTACAAAATTCGACAGACTATCATCATTGTAATTACTATTGATTTCATTCTTCTTTTTTAATCATCTCAATTTATTTCTATCATTCTATCAGACAGTCCTGCACTCGTCCTCGTGCAAAACCCGAAAAATGCCGAATCCGAACCGTAACACTTTCTTCAGCTCTCATCCTTCCCCTTGACATCCCCTCTCGCCAATCCATTCTCTCTGAATTCCTCCTCTTCCTCACCATCTTATCTTTGCAGCAGAACAAGTTGTTGAAGGAGAATAAATGATCATTGGGTTTTAGTTTCAGCCCCGAGAACTTCATCCCGGACCTCGCAATCGGGTTCATATTCGGGTTGCTATTGGATTTATCTGTGAAATGTGGACGGTGGGGGATGTAATGAAGGTGTTCGACAAAATATTTGAGAGGAACAATGTTGATCAAATATTAAACGATTTTGTTGTAAAGGTTTTGTGTTTTTTTGGCATTGTTTTCTTCATCATTAGAATATTTTTTTCCTTCAAGTGCTCTGTTTTTTTCCTTCAAACGCTCTGTTTCGAAACAGAACACCTGAGTAAAGTGACGCTCTGTTTCGAAACAGAGCGTCTGAGTTAAGTGACGCTCAGTTTCGAAACAAAGCTCCTGAGTTAAGTGACGCTCTGTTCCGATAAGGTGGCCGGATTTCGACGACGTCTCCGACGAGGTGGCCGGATTACGGCGATATCTCCGACGAAGTGCTCGGATTTTGGCAACGTTTCCGATGAGGTAGTAGTGATGATGGAAGTTGGGGTGGATGTGTGGATGGATATTGGATGAAGAAGATGCAGGATTTGAATATGTTATTTCAAATTTTGTATGTTTTGGGTTTCTTTGTGTAATTTTTTGGAATTATTTTCATCCATGTGTAATTTTGGATAAATCACTCCATTTTCTTTGAATTAATTGCTAAGAAATGTATCCTTTGTCAAATACACACGTGTGCGCACGCAGAGCCGATTTGAGCTATAACTTTGGTAAATGGCTCTCATAGAGCACCAATCGTGCATTTATTATTTTTGCACAAATTTAGTACTAAATACTAAGTTTTTTGCTTTGAATAAATATGTTAGAAAAAATGGCATTCAAGAAAATAATCAAAACGTTCGGACGTAGTTATGTTTCATCCTGGACATCAGCTTCATATGATGCAAAATGTTGCTTCAATACAATCATCAAAGCATCCAAACGTGACCTAAGTGGCGTTCGGGCACAATGTATATTTTTCCTGCATATGCAAAATAGTTTTTTTCCTCAAAAAATCATGTTTTTCATCTCAAGTTGTTTTGCTTCTTATGTGGAACATCATTTCAAATATGGAAAAAAAACGATTTAGTGTCATGACACATGAGTGTCTAAAATTCAATGGTTGAGGTTAAAATAAAATATTATAACAAGAGTATTAAATCTTAGTTTTTTATTAATTTGTTTTGATCTTCTTCATTGGATTCTAACTAGACACATATTTGTCATAACATATATCCTCCAAACCCTTCATATATACATATATAACTTATTCCAAAGGAATTCATCACAATCATCATCCCTCTTTTTGATCAAGAAATCTTCATAAACACTAATACATGTTTCAACTTTCACAAAGGAAATTCATGAGGATTTCTTCATAAGCGCTTCCTATAGTTCTTATTAGACTTAATTGTATCTTGAAAGATCACTCGTTTAAACCCAAAACGATTTTTCTGTCGAGAAAATGGGACAAATAGAACCTTAAAAAAAGTTGATAACAACGAGTAATGCATGGAATAAAATTTGTCATTATATTTGATGAACACAAAAATAATAATATATTTTTAAGTATTATAGGAAAGATATAATTACGTAAAATATAAAATAAAGCACTTAGAGAAGATATATTTACATTCTCTTAAGATACCTATCTAAGATAAACTCCTAAAGAAGATAAGTAATTCTTATCTTAATAGCATATTGAAAAAACTATAAATAGGAGGGGATCAAAGGACAACTTTCGAATCTAATATTTATATATGCATACTTTTAATACAAAGTTACTATTATTCTCCTACTTCGGTTTTGGCCATTGACAGACGATCCCGTCATCAATATCATCTAGATCGGCAATTCTCATTCGTACGATCTCATCACTGTTTTTGGTACAAATAGATTAGCGCGTCAGAAAGGGATACTCTGATTCAATGGCAAGAAAAACTAGAAGTCGGACGAACCATGAAGTCGAAGAAACGGATCTCCAAAGGACAGAAGATGAAGAGCTACACACGTCAGAAACCCAAAGCGGAACTCAGAACGATTCATTAATCCGGAATCAAGTAGAAGAACAAAACCAAAGCCAAATGTTCCCTGGGATGCAAACTCTGTTCGAAGAACTCAAAAAAGAGATGCAGAAATCAATAGAAGAAACTGTCAAAAAGCTGATATCCACAAGTCATGCCGAGGAGAACCACTTATTGAAACGAAAAGAAAAAGAACGGGTTGGGATTGAAGAAAGGGAGATGAGAGATGAACCATCAAACTTGAACTTCGCCTTTAAGACAAAACATGGGATACCTTTAAATAATCTAGTAAGTCGGTTTGATCTAAATGAGGAGGAGGAATGTGACTCGGGAACTCGGGAACCGAGCAACAATATGACCAGGATGATCAAGCAGATGATCGAGAAGAGAATAGGGAGTCTGGAAAAAACTGAAGACAAGAGAGTATCTCCTTTCTCTGAGAGAATACTTCAGGGGAGACCGCCAGACCGATTTAAAGTACCCAATTCGAAATCTACGACGGAACAAATGATCCTAATTCCCATGTTCAGAATTACGAGTCACTCATGGATATTTATGGAGTTAATGAAGTAATCTTATGTAAAGTTTTTCTAACAATTCTAAAGGGAGCAGCTCGTTCATGGTTCCATAACCTCCCTTCTTCTTGCATAGACTCATTCGCGGATCTTGCAAAGTCGTTTACAAAGCACTTCATTTGCAGCCGAGGAACTCGAGTAACTTTGAATCACTTGCAACAGATTTACCAAAAACCAGATGAGAAACTCTCCGAATATATCAAGAGGTTTAACTTAGTAGCAGTGAAAGCAAAGAACGTAAATGAAGAATTAAAATCAGAAGCACTCATCAATGGAGTTAAAAGTTCAGACCTATTTTGTCAATTGAATTTGAGATCTCCTTGGAGTTACAATGACCTAATGAAAGAATTAAGTAGACATGAGGAAGCGGAGGCAGCTATGCTTACAAGGGAAAGAGAAAAAGGAATAGGAGGTCGACTTGATCAAAGACCTATACCACCAAGCAGAAACCAAACTCGGCCGAATGAAAGAAAGGAAGATAGGTTTCGACGACCTGAAGCAAGAAGACCGAAAATAATATTCTCAAGTCATACCCCGCTTAATACAACAAGGAGAGAAGTCTTACAAGCAGCATGGGGAGAAAATCTCCGGACAAAAGAACCAGAAAAGTTAAAGTTTGTTCGCGGAAAGAAAGACACGACCCGATACTGCATATACCATTGAGATCACGGCCATGATACTGAAGAGTGTAAACAATTAAAGAACGCAATCGAGGATTTGATAAGGAAAAGATACTTGAAGAAATTTGTGAAAAGCCAACACTCTAGCGCAAAAGAACTACCTACACAAGAAAGAAGTCGGCCACTTCAGGACAACAACGAAAATCCAACCCCACCTCAAAGACCGAGGATTAATCCAATAACAGGAGGACCATTGCCGATGGAAAGTTTGTCACTCCGAGTTAAAAGTTAATGAAAATTCGGAGATCTGAGAGGCAAAGAAAGCTTGCTATGAATCCGAAGTAAGTTTCGGACCAAGAGACAGTGAAGGAGTTACGTTTCCACACGCCGACCCACTTATAGTAACTCTGCATATTGGAGACTTTGATGGGGAAAAGATGTTAGTAGACACAGGATCATCAGCGGACATTCTATACTTCAACACAGTGAAGAGGATGGGATTACCAGAGAAAGATCTGCAACCATGTCGAGTATCATTGATAGGTTTCACGGTAAGCTCGATATTACCAAAGGGATATATAATCCTAGCCCTAACAATAAGAGACGAAAGGACAAGGAAGAACCACAAGAAAAACCGAGTTCACAGTAGTTGACCTCCCGTCAGCTTACAACGGAATATTGGGAAGACCATCTATCATAAGCATGAAAATGGTAATTGCACCAGGATATATGATGATCGAGTTTCCAACCCCATACGGAGAAGGGGGATTGAAAGGAGATCAAAAGGGCACACGACAATGTTACCTGGCAACATGGAAACAGAACCAACTCGATCAAATACCTAATGAAATAATGCAGTTGCAGTTAGATCCAAGAGAAGAGAAGAAGGGTCCGAAGCCAGTGGAGGAGTTGATCAAAATTCCTTTGCAACCAGGAGATGACTGGATATGTGTAAGAATTGGAGCTTTGTTGCAAGAGCCAATCCGATTCGAGTTGATTACATTCTTAAGAAGTAACTCGGATGTATTTGCATGGCAAACATCCGACATGCCAAGAATCAGCCGAGAAGTCATAGTATATTGGCTTTTGGTGAATCCAGATATAAAGCCGGTGAAACAAAGGAAGAAACACTTTGCACCAAAAAGGAATGAAGTAATAGTAGAAGAAGTGGAAAAACTCATCAAAGCAAACTTCATTCGAGAGGTCGACTACCCAGAATGGTTGACCAACGTAGTTATGGTAAAGAAATCAAATGGCAAATGGAGAATGTGTGTGGACTTTACCGATTTAATCAAAGCTTGTCCTAAGGATTGTTACCCATTACCTCGGGTTGATCAGTTAGTAGACTCAACATCAGGACATCAATTGTTGTCTTTCATGGATGCATTCTCTAGATACAACCAAATTTTCATGGCAGAAGAAGACCAAAGTAACATATTGTTATATAATGATGCCTTTCGGTTTGAAGAATGCAGGGGCAACATATTAAAGGCTTGTAAACAAGGTTTTTCAACCTTTATTGAAAACAAAGATGGAAGTCTATGTGGATGACATGCTGACAAAGTACGTCAGAAAAGAAGATCATCCAGCTGACTTAGCAGAAACTTTTTCGTTGTCAAGAAGATACAACATGAAGCTCAGCCCGATCAAATGTGCATTCAGTGTAACTGCTGGAAAATTCTTGGGATACTTAATCACGAATAGAGGAATTGAAGCAAACCCAGCTACACTTAAAGCCTTACTTCGAAAGGAGCCTCCAGGAACAAAAAAAGAAGTTCACTAGTTGACAGGATGTCTAGCAGCTCTGGGAAGATTTATGTCAAAAGGAGCAAAAACGACTTTGCTATTGTTCAAAGCATTACGAGGCGAAAAATCAAACCTTGAATGGAGTCCGAATTTTTGAAGATTTATCTTGCGTAAATTCCTTTACTAACAAAGCCACAAGAGGGAGAAAAGCTTTATCTCTACGTAGCGGCCTCTGAAGAATTCGTCTCAGCAGCCCTTGTCCGAGTAGAAGAAAATATCCAAAAGCCGGTTTACTTTGTAAGTAAAGTACTTTATGATGCTGAGACAAGATACCCGAAGATTGAGAAAGTGGCGTTTGCTTTAATCATTGTCGCAAAGAAACTCCGTCCTTACTTTCAAGCACACTCAGTCACCGTGATTACCGACTTACCATTGAGGCAGATACTGTACAAGCCGGAGACGTCGGAAAGATTGATAAAATGGTCAGTCGAACTTTGTGAATTCGAAATTACCTATGAAGGGAGGTCGGCAATCAAAACTCAAGCACTTGCCGATTTCCTAGCAGAATGCTATTTTGGAAACGAGTTACAACCTCCCGAGATGAATAAAACCAACAATCAGAGAAAGACTCCTTGAAGGCTTACGCGGATAGATCTTCTTCAATGTGAGGGGCAGGAGCAGGAGTTTTATTTCAATCTCTAGAATTATGGCAACTCCCGTGTACAGTAAAGCTAGACTTCAAAGCTACCAATAACATGGCCGAATATGAGGCCTTAATTACAGCATTACGATTCGCCAGACACTTGGGAGTGACTCGCCTGAAGGTTTATTCAGATTCACAGCGGGTGGTAGAACAAGTCTCAAAAAGATGTGAAGTCAGCAAAGAGTTGATCCGATATCGAAATGCTGCCGCAAGAATAGCAAAAGAATCCACTGAATTCGAAATTCAGCAAATCCCGTAGGGGGAGAATAGATAGAGGATATGTTAAGTCGGAATCCAGACATATCAAAAATACTATATGGAAGATTATATACAGAAATAGTCTCAGAGCCAAAGAAGGAGGAAGAAGAATCAATAAACCCAATCGACCAGGAACCATCTTGGATGGACAAAATAACACTTTATCTCAAAACCGGACTACTTCCTGACGAGTATAATGAAGCACAGAAGATAAGGAGAAAAGCACCCTACTTTACAATCATCAACAAACAATTATATAAAAGGTCATTCTCCTCACCCCTTCTCAAATGCGTAGGACCAACTAATGCTCAGTTAATTCTCAAAGAAGTTCATGATGGCATTTGTGGAAATCATCATGGTGCAAGAACTCTTGATTTAAAGTGTCTACGACAAGGATACTATTGGCCGACTATGAGAAGGGATGCGTAAGAATATGTGAAAAGATGTGACAAGTGCCAAAGAGCTGCCGACTTAACTCACAAGCCGGCCTCTAGTCTTACTCCATTAGAGATACCGTGGGTCTTTGCACAATGGGGAATTGATATTCTTGGACCTTTCCTAACAGCAACACTACAAAAAAAGGATACTTTTGCGACGGAAACTTTCCGTCGCAAAAAGCAAGAATCCCGTCGCTAAAATTTTTTAGCGACGAAATGTGTCTGTCGCTATTAACGTGGTCGCTAAAATACTAAATAGCTACAGATTGACTTTTTCCGTCGTTAATATCTTTTTTCCGACGGATTCCGTTGCTAAACACCAATGCAAAATTCAAGAGTTTAGCAACGGAATCCGTCGATGCAAAATTCAAGACTTTAGCGATGGAATCCGTCGCTAAACACCAATGCAAAATTCAATACTTTAGCGACGAAATCTGTCACTAAACACCAATGCAAAATTCAAGACTTTAGCGATGGATTCCGTCGCTAAACACCAATGCAAAATTCAAGACTTTAGCGACGGAATCCGTCGCTAACTGATGTATATTTTTTTAAAAAATAAAAACAGAATATCATCCATACCAAAAACATACAGGTACCTGAAACCTATTTAGCAACTCCAGAATATACAAACATCAATCAAAATAAAATAAAATTATGAATTGTACAAATGTAATGAGTTTGCAACAGCGTAATAGGCAACCTAATAGGCATCAATGCCCAGCTAGTCTAATATTGCGTTGCTCGGGGGACTGGAATCGTCATCCGGAGGTGGTTGAAACTGAGGAAAAGCTCTTCCAGCCTCGTTCTGACCTGTAGAAGGATCCTCGCCCATCTTCCTGAAGAGGAAGGCCAACTGCTGCTCCATCCTGGCCTGGCTCTGTCACAAAGTGAGGAGCTCTTCCTTCAACTGATAGTAATCCTCTGGAATCCCCCGAGAGCTAAGCGACTGACTCCTGGAGGAAGAGCTGAGCATGGATCGGGGGTATAACTCGCTCGCAGCTGAGCCAATGCCATATACCCTTCCCTTGTCGGTCCAAGAGACCTCCAAGAAAGCCCGATCGGCCGCTGCCTGAAATTGCTGCTGAGCAACCTCGTGATCGACTGACTCATCCATCTGCGACTCAGACAGCTGACCGAGTCGCTCAAAGTATGAATCCTACAAAAGATCATTATTAATACATTAGTAATGTGAAATGTAATAAAAAAT
>JAOVYX010004720.1:0-10015 GCA_035668315.1 Drosera spatulata
AAATTATCTAATATAGGATTCATATTTTGAGCGACTGGGTCAGCTGTCTGAGTCATAGACGGATGAGTCTGTCGATCCCGAGGTTGCTCAGCAGCAGTTTCATGCCGTGACTGATCAGACTTTCTTGGAGGTCTTTCGGACAGACAAGGGAAGGATATATGGCATCGGCTCAGCTGTGAGCCAATTATACCCCCGATCCATCTCAGCTCTTTATCCAGGAGTCAATCGCATAGCTCTCGGGGGATTCCGCAGGATTATTATCAGCTTAAGGAAGAAGCCCTCACCCTCCGACAGAGCCAGGCCATGATGGAGCAGCAGATGGCCTTCCTGTTCATGAAGATGGACGAGAATCCCTCCACATGTCAGAATGAGGATGGTAGAGCTTTTTCTCCTTTTCGGACGACGACTCTTGCCCCCCAGAGCAGCGTGATGTTCGACTAGCTAGCCATTCATGGCTATTAGATTGTTGTAAACACTTTATATGTGTATAATTCGAGATTTTAAAATAATTTGGTTGATGTTTGTTTATTTCTGAGTTGCTTGATGTTCTAGGCACATGTATTTGTATTGATACACGTTGAAATTTTAATTTATTTTTTCAAAAATTAAACTCAATTAGCGACGGACTCTCTCGTTAAATTCTCAATAATTGAAATAGTTATTTTGCGACGGAATCCATCGCTAATTTTTGAAGATAAAACTCTGCGACGGATTCCGTCTCTATATTTTAAAAAATGTGGAATGTTGTTTAGCGACGGATTCTGTCGCAAAAATTACTCTTTAGAAATTAACGACGGATTCCGTCGCTAAACAACATTCCACATTTTTGAAAGTATAGCGATGGAATCCGTCGTAAAGTTACGGAATTTGCAACGGATTTTCCATCGCTAAATTTGTAACTATGGGGGAAAAAAATTAACAACGGAAAAAGTCACTCCGTTATAAATATTTTTATTTTAGCGATAAATCCATCGCTAATTTTTTGTTTAGCGACAACGTTATTAGCGATGGAAATAATCCATCGCTAAACTTATTTAGCGACGGATTTTTTGTTTTTTGCGATGGAAAATTTTCGTCGTAAAACGGCCCTTTTTTGTAGTGGAAACTTACTCCCTTCCTTAGCACTAAGGGAACGCCTCCACAACCACCACCTTCACGCCACCATCATCACATTATCACCACCCTCACACCATCTTCGCCACCACCATCACACGACAACCCCACCACGAACCGCCTGAGCCGAGCCGAGCCGAAATCGGCTTCCTTCATGCAAACTCTCCCCTACCACCGCGCCACCACAAACACAAGACAAACCCCAGTTGCCATCATCTCCACGCGTCATCATCATCAACACCATCACACCCCCGCCTAGCCAAAGCCATCACCACCTCCGCCTTCGCCTCGCCTCCACCGCTACGCCACCATGCACACCACCATCACCCAAGGCCGGCAACCACCATCACCGCCAATGCCTCATCATCATCAACACTACACAGCCCCCCGCCTCGCAATCACCATGCTCATCACCACGCCTCACCATCGCGCAGCCACCACCTCCGACCACCGCACCACCTCGCCGTCCAGTAACACCACCACCCCACTGACCATCGTACGATCGTCGTCGTCCCTAGATCATCATAGGAAAGCCAGCTCTTCTCTCCCTCACGCTATCATCTCGCCACCAACATCACATCGAAGCCGTCGTTTGAGGCAGGCAACGACCACCGGACCTTTCTCCCGCCACCAGAAGCTTCCCCACGATAAAAACAAGCACCCTGCAGCCCCCTATGAGCCACCATCAAGAAACGCATCACTAAAGCCTTCTGGAGACTTTTCTGACGAACTTTCGGTGTGGTGATACGATCACTCATTCTTGATCACGAGGTTTATGTACTAAAAGGATACTAAATATATCATGGATAGACCGGATTGTAATAACAAACCTTAGCTTCAGGATCGAGACCGGGGATGATTTTGTTATATATTTGATATATGACGTGGGGTATTGGGATTGAAATAGGCTAGAATACCCACCATTATAACATATATGTCCTCTCGAGAAATAAACGGAAACGACCCCTAAATGCCTAAATAAGAAGGACATGAGGACGCATGGCTTGGTTTCATTATCTTAGTGATATGAACTAACGAAAAACGAATAAAATAATACATATGTCTCCTTGAGCTGTGAAGGTCGAGCATTGCACGTCCCTTCTTGGATCTGTTGGATTGTTGGTCGTTTTCCTTGAAAATGTTGTGAAGATGAGCATGGCGTCCCTTCCTGGGTCTAACGTGACCAATGTTTACATCCTTTGGAATTGTGATGAAGATGGTCGTACTTAGTGTCCCTTCTTGGATCCATTGGGATCATTCATTGTTTTCTCTAAATAAGCCTAGGCGGCTGTGATAAAACGTTATTCTTCTAGTCATCGTCATGGGAAAAAAACTAGTTAGATAGTGATGGGCATTCCCCATTCTCTTAGCATGCATACAGCAGTTTTGACGCCGTCGTGGCGAGGCCATGGGTGACTCTCTGCAGGGAGGTCCAAATCATCTCAATGTAGGCATTCGGTATCTCATTGAATGCACACATAAGGTATAAGGCGACGCACAAAACATGTAGGTGCGGAAACATAATCTTATTGAAGACGTTCTTCGTGAAAACAAGATTCATCAGTAATTGACTTGTCCAGACACACCTCAACAAAATGGCATTGCAGAAAGAAAGAACCGGTATCTTGCTAAGACTTGCAGAAGCATGCTACATGCCAAGAATGTGCCACCACGTTTTTGAACGGAGTACATGAAGACTGCGGCTCATGTCATCAACCAACTACTGCAAACGAGGCTTGGATTCATAACGCCATTCGAGAAGCTCTACAAGATAAAGTGTAACGCCCCTGACTTTTCGTGTAGGAAGATACGTGAGCGTTATGCCGTCACGGACCCGGTCCGTGACAAGGCTAAACAACCGAATGTGTTTTAGGGATATAGAAGTCAAGGAAAACTGTAAACAGTAGCCATAGTCATAGCTTACAACTTCGAATACCTATATAGTTACAACATTAAAGCGAAAACTATGCAAATCGTTTATTACATTTAAACAATATAGACATCTGATCTGCTATAATATCTGAAGTACGTGAGATCATCTATATACATGCAAGCTCGCACTAAGAGCCTTCAGGTGCTGTTGGGGGCATACCTGCAATTGAAAAACATAACCGTGAGCTAATGAAGCTCAGCAACCTCACGTGTATGAATCCCAATCACCCGCTAAAGGCTATCGCGACCGTCGAAAGTCCCTAAAATATTTTTATATGTATAGGAAAATATGAACGCCATATCACACAAAATCGTTTCTCATTGTTTTATATGGCTTTGTATCGCTTTTAAGAGTCATTTCTTTCTTTTGCATTAATTTGGGGTTCATGACTCGACTCAGAAGCGACAACTCCAAGGATATGACCGACTCGGAGTATAGAGATAAGATAAAATGTCAATTGTCAGCCGGGTTACCCAATAGATTTGGTATATTCGCATCTACCTACTCTGTGCGTCGCCTTACACCTCTTGTGTGCATTCAATGTGGTATCGTTTATCAGCATTGAGATAATTTAGGCCTCCCTGCAGAGAGTAACCCGTGGCCCCGCCACAACGGCATAGAAGCCACTGCATGCATGCAAAGAGGATGGGGGATGCCTATCGCTCCCTAACTAGTTTTCACCCGTGACGATGACTCAGAGGATAATACAGGAGTGCCATGACTCAAACCCAAGCCACCAAGACTATTCAAGGAAAACAGATGATCGCGACGGATCGAAAAAGGGACACCTTATTCGACCTTCTCAATAATTTCAAGGAAAACGACCAACGATCCAACGGATCCACAAGTAATGTCAATGCCGTCCTTATCAATTCAAGGAGGCGATATTTTTTATTTGTTTTCTTTTCATTAGTTCACATGGATAGTGTAACTATGCTCAACATCCCCCGTTCCCTTTTTATTAATCATTTAGCGGTCGCTTTCATTTATTTCTCATGAGGGAATATATATTATGAGGGTGCATTCTAGTTCATTTCAACCCCAAATACCCCACCAAATGTCAAACGTGATCGTATATGTACGTATGACGTTATATTTCTATGCGTATGTGTTATATATCTCAAATGTCATTTTGAGGTTTAAGGTTTAAGGTTCGAGGCACGAAAATGTCATTTTCATTGCCTGAAAATAGTCGCGGGCGCGACGGTACTGTGCAGCCAAAATGCTGATTTTTCTCCTGTCGCGGGCGCGATTGTTCACTGCCCAGAATCCTGCAGGAAAACTCTTTGTCCGACACCGGATCCCTCAATTCGCACCACAACGCATCCAAACCATTTCACATACATCAAACACATCAAAACATGTCCCAAAACATGTACGGAAGCAAAGAATGTGTGTGAATGAATAAAAGAGGCGTCTCGGATGAGTGAGGATACCTCGATTATCGATGATCCTTAATACACACGATCACACGAATGGATCCGTTGATGTCTCCTAACCGAGCTGCTGGCGTTGATCCTTCTCCCGGCCCACTGCTGCCTTTGTTGTCACGGCGTGGTGGTGATGGTGCAATGATGACGGAGATGAAAGTGATGATGAGATGAGAGTGATGATGTTGATGAGGTTGAGCGTTACGGTGGCTGTTCTTGGTGGCTGTGGTGGCTGGCTGCTACGGTTGGGATGATGGTGCTGGTGGCAGGCAGGTAAGAGTGGAGAGTGCGTGAGTGATGGTGTGGCAGGTGGTGGTGGAGAAGGTGAGTGAAGTGGGAGTGGGAGAAGTGCGGGAGAAAGGGAGGGAGTGGGAAATTAGGTGGGTGTGGGAATTATCCCACGTTCCGTCCCACGATACGTCTCGTTCACTCCATCATTCACCCAAATTTCGTATTATCAATCCATGAAAAATCTATTTGTGTCGATGGATTTATCCCATATACGAAATTATGACCTTCCGAGTCATAATCCATTGTTTTTGGGATTAAAATCGCTAGTCCTTACGCGCAACGTTTATAACGTTATAACTTTGTAACGTTATTTGTTCGTAATGTTTATTGACGCGTTCAACCAATCATCTCAAAATATTCCATCGTCATATTTGATTTAATAATCAAATATTTTCTTGGATTTAAATATATAACCTTTAAACACGATTTATTTTAAAAATCTTAACGTTGTATATTCGTTTCTAAATTCTCAAAATTTTCGGGTATTACATAAAGCCTACAGTGAACCACTTCCGACTACCACAGTTTTGTGTTGTAGCAGCGCTTAAGCTTTCTCCTCTCTATCACCAGATTTCGTCTTGGTTACGATCAGCTCGTACAAATCCTTACTATAAAGGATATCCTTCATTCTGGCTTTCCACATCGAATTGTTCGATGAGGTCAGTCGGATCATGCCTCCAATGCTGGCTCCGTCTTCCATTTTAGTTTGCGCAGTGATAGGACCGTTCTCCGATTGAATTAACCAGACCTCTAATACCAGTTTGTTGCGAAAAGTCGGTGTTAGACGCAGCGAAAATTTGTCCAGTCATTATTTTCTTATCATACAATTAAAACAGGATAAATAAATAGCCCAAAATAAATAAAGTCGATATCAAGATTTTTACGTGAAAAAAGATAAAATAAATAAAAACCATGGGACAGTGACAATACCAAAATATCCACTAAGAAGGATTATAAATATCGTCCCTATACTATGCTAGGGGATTATAATCATCAGGATAACTCTCAGTAATTTTTCCTTCTCTAATAAGATAAAAGTATAGTCGTAGAGGATACCACTCAATATCTCAAACTGGATATTTTTCTCACTCTTCTAGTGTTGTTTTGTGTTTGGTGTGATACATCGAGAAACTGCCCCTCGCTACCTATTTATTGGTGGTAGCAGAAGATTTTCATATTTCTCCCGATGGTGCAATTGCTGCCTCTACCTAAAAGCTCACGCATGTTGACACATAACATGCCACCTGGTTCTCTCAATTCCTTGATTCTTCTTCTGCTTAGTGCGCCTTCTTCCTCTTTTACTTTTTTTTTGTTTTGTTTTATTATGGGCCCCAAGAAAGGGAAACCTACTAACAAGATAGACCTTTTGTTCTTTCGAAACTCTTGTTCTATTTCTTACTCTTGAGGAGAAATTTTCATTAATACTCCCTCTGTTTCAAATTAAATAAAACATTTTGACACGTCACATAAATATATATGTGTTGAATTTGTGTGGATTTTGGTGAAGTAAACTTTTTTAGTAGTAGTGGGATTTATTGTAATCGTTAAAGAAAAAATCAACAGAGTATGTTGTAACAGATAAGATAGATTTCATGTTTTTTATATGAAAATGTTGTCATAGAAGAAAAAGTTTCATTTATTTTAAAAAGATCCCAAATAGAAAACTGTTTTATTTAATAAGGGATGATGGGAGTAACACATTCACTATTGACCATATTTAATGCCTTAAACTTTTAACTCCCTCAACAATCTTCTCGCATACTCTTAATATAGGAAAACCAACAAGTTTCAATATGCGACGTGCAAGGCTAAATAGCGAAGCATTCATATTGCCTATCAAGGTCATGAAAGGGAAATTAGCATAAAAGTCCAAACGTTAGTTTTTGTTTTTAAAATTTCGATTGATAGTTTGAGATTCTTTGTATTTTTTGTTTTCATTGTAATAGGAGATTTATTTTTTTCATTATAATTGAAAAGATTGACAACGTCCCATATACTTGTCGTCTCCTCATATACCTGACGTCCCATTAAAATATTTTGTATATTTATATATATAGATGTTTTGTGTATTTAAATATATAGATTATTACCTTGACGTCCCACATCTTGACGTCCCATGATCTTGATGTCTCACAAAATGATTTTATATATTTATATATATAATATATCATAGAAACACGATAAAATCACCTCCAACAGAAACCAAGACGATGACTCGTTTTGGGTGCTCGACATAGCCAATGCGACCACAATCATTCACCTCATTGGCCGCCTACCAAGTCTATTGCCAACCCCTCTTCGCCTTCATCGAAAGGCAATCGCAACATCCAACGCATTTCCAAACATCAAGTTCCGTGCCAATATAGGCCTTGGGAGAGCCCACTCGGAGGACTAGTCCGAAGAGAACCCCAAAGCACATATAAATCCCACATCTAGAATCTTATACTTCCAATGTAGGAACCAAGTTTCATACCTCACAGTTGGATCATAACACTTATCCTCGGTTACGAATCATACAACTTCAATCTCTACAGGCTAGTTTGGAGCCCTTGGGTTTTGGCCATTGACCGTTTACTAACCCTTGGCTTCAGATGACCCTTGGTTGCTTCGATCACTGCTGCGGCTGGATCGGTTGCCGAGACTGTTCTTGATATCAAGACTGACAATTAGAGAAGCATTTGGAAGGATGTATAAATAGTTGGGTAAACAAAGTCAATGTGTTGTATGCGTAATTGCTATTTAGAAATGTGTTTTACTCCTTATTTCCATCTAATTGGCCTTTTCTCTCTCCACATTTCTCCACTCTTTTGTTTTCTTTCCATTGCGAAGAACAACGGCGGCGATCAAGAACTTGCAACGAAAGCCTCAATTTGTTGGATCGGAATCAAATTCAAGATATAAAACGTCCCGAATCGTGACCTTTTTTTTTATCATATACTTTTTCATTTCGAGACGATGGTACAATATCCGAAATTTTTTTTAATTCTATCATGTTTTCAATGACCTAAAACATTACAAATATGAAGAAATTGAGAGCTCATGCCGTTTTCGAGAATGTTTCTGTTCTCATAAACTTTTAGGTACAAATCTAATCATACTTGTAAAAAGATTTGACCTATGAAATAATCTTTTTTTTAATAATAAAAGCGTTTCTCCAATTCCTATATTATTGAAATAAATATACTTCAAAATTTGATAAGAATTGTTTCAAATTTAATCTCGTCTATTTAAATCCTGAATAAACATCATTTCACTAATTTTGTAAGAAAAAATTTATCTCGACTACTCAAACTCAAATCATAAAATTTTATCTCCACTATCCAAATATAACTAAAATTTACAATGGTCGACATAGAATTATATAATTTTAGAGTGTAGTTTTTTGGACTTATTGACTATTACAGCTGTGTTTGGGGAAAAAAATAAAGAAATTAATATTGATTATAAAACGTCACAAGTAGAAACAATTTATAAAGTAAAGCGCCGCAGTCTGTGACACTTTATTCATTATCATGTAAAGCGTCATTATTCGTGACGCTTTACTCCTTATTTTTATTTAGCAATTTTCCGTTTTAAAAAAGGAAGATGTTCCCTGTTGTATGGTATGCTTCATGTTGAACAACTTTGCTTCAAGGGTAACCAAATTTTTTTATAATGAAAGAGATAAACAGGCTATTATTATTTGAATATATATATATATATATAAATTTAATAAATTTATGTGAAATATATTAGAAATCATTTGACATGGTGATTGATCAAATACATTGGAAAGAAAAAATAAGGGTCTACGTTCAACTATTTATTTTGTATTCTTTGTATTTATATCCGTGAATGTTGTTAACTTTGGAGTACTATAATTTTGTGACAGATAATGTCACATATCCGGAAAAAGCCACACGAATTACACAATTGTTAACTCTCTACTCATCTCTCTATCAGTCCCCTCTTGGGCTCCAATTAGGGTTCCGTTGTCGATTTCGCCTCGTCGACCTCAAATCAACCCAACTCCGCCGCCCAATTCCCTCCTCGCCGCCCTCAATTTCAACGTAAGCTCTCCGATTCTCCCATTTCTATATCGCTTCAAATCGCAGATTGGATCCGTGGTTTTTTTTTTTTTTTTTGTTTTTTTTGAAGTTTGAACGCTGATTATTAGAAGAAGTTTAAGGTTTTGAGGAATCAAAAGATGTGATGCTACGTGGTTGTTGTCTTTTTGGTGTGGGAAGTGTTTTCTGTGAGTGCAAATGATGATGGATTGTCGACGTTTGGATTGGATTGTGGAGAGTTTCTATTGTCGAATCAATATCGATGAGCTCGATTGAGTAGGTACTCTATTGGGTTACAGCTCACACTGCCCGGGAAGTGGGATCTTACGCGATCGATTGCATAGAGTTGCTGGTTTATTATTGTTCAATTCTCCACTGCTTGGTATGTGTGTGGTTGATATCAGACTGATTTCTAGTCTGTTAGTATTAGCTAGTAGTCTTTATATTTTGAAGCATTCATTGTTTCATCTTATTTTGTGTTTTGGTGTGGGATGTCTGTGATTGCCAGTACAAAAGGTGATGGATTGTTGAGTTTTGGATTGAATTTGGGATTTGAATGTGATAGCGACGAACTCAATTTTGTAGGTATTATCTTGTATTAGTCTGTTAGATATAAACCCTTTGCTTAATTTCTTAGTCGAACGCCCAATTTTCCTGTATGGCTGTATCTTGTTTTCCCCATTATCTGGTGTTTAGTATACAATTTGTTTTTCTTATCTTATGTCTATTTATCGAATTGAGATTTCGTGTCTGGGTTGCTGTCCAATTCTTCATGTGAGTTTTTGAAGTTTCAATACTTGGTTATCAAAACAGCATGAAACCGACTTTTAATGATACAGGGAGTTGTGTTCCGGATTTTAGAGAGATAAATGAAAGAAATATATGATCCTGTCCAATGATGAGTAAGATTTTGATCTTAGACATGTGAGAATGCTGGTATGTTTTTGCATGTACGTCCTTTGGATGGATAGTAAACAGGAAATTGTAGAGACTATGTTATGATCTATGGTATTATGGTCAATGGGTAAGGTGAGATCTGGGAATAGTTCTAGATTGTTTAATATCTGTATGTAATTAACGCCAGGAGAATTATATTCTGATACTTGACGTGATTATGGGGTAGATTGTTTGTGTTATTGAGGTTGCTGTTTTCAATATATGCTCTCAAGTCTCAATATTATTGCAATGTGTGGTTCGACGTT
>JAOVYX010004721.1:0-10013 GCA_035668315.1 Drosera spatulata
AAACAGAAGCTATACAGAGCTTAAAGGCGTCCCAATGCGTATCCAAGGCCTATGGTGAGAGCACGGGATGAAGATGCAATGATTCCTCTCCTAAAAACCCTTCTTTGCTTCGCCTTTCTTCTCCTCCCTCTTCTCTGCCGCCTCCTTGTGTTCCTCTGCCGAGATTGTGTGTCAATTCAACCCTAGGAATGGTTTATATAGGCCTGGGAACGAAACAGAATTGATCGGACGGACCAAAACGAAAATCTGTAGGCGGCAAGTTTGTGGTCAAGACCGACAACGTGGCCACAAGCTACTTCCAGACACATAAGAAGCTTAGCCCAAAGCAAGCACGATGGTAGGACTTCTTGGCTGAATTCGACTATGTCTTGGAGTACAAACCGGGCAAGGCTAACCTGGTAGCGGACGCTTTGAGCCGAAAAACTGAACTCGCTGCTATCAGCAGACCCAAGAGTCCACTACTTGATCCTATTCGAGAGGGGTTGCAACATGACTCCTTTGCCAAAACCTTGCTTGAACTTATCAAGTGAGGTAGGACACGAAGGTTTTGGGAGAAGGACGAGATGATTTATGCCAAGAAGAACCATTTGTACGTATCGAAGTGGGAGAACTTACGGCGCGAAGTTCTCAAAGAGTGCCACGATTCTTTATGGGCTGGACACCCGGAACAGCGAAGAACACATGCCTTAGTGGAGGGCATGTATTTCTGGCCGCGCATGACAGAGGACGTGGAGTCCTATGTGCGGACTTGTCTTGTGTGCCTACAAGACAAGGTCGAGCAGAGCAAGCCGGCGGGATTGCTAGAACCGCTGCCTATCCCGGGACGTCCATGGGAGAGTATCTCAATGGACTTCATCGTTGGTTTGCCCAAGTCCGAAGGATACGGCACCATCATGGTCGTGGTAGACCGATTCTTGAAGTATGACATATTCATCCCAGAGACAAAGGAGTGTCCTGTGGAGGAAGCAGCCCGACTCTTTCTAAGGAACGTGGTATCGTGAGCGACAGAGATGCTCGCTTCACGGGAAAGTTTTGGACGGAGCTATTGAAGCTCATGGGATCAACGCTTAATTTCTCAACGAGCTTCCACCCGCAAACAGATGGGTAGACGGAGCGGGTGAATGGATTACTCGAGATATACTTACGGCACTATGTGAGTGCCAACCAGCATGATTAGGCAAAGTTGTTGGACATTGCCCAATTCTCTTACAACCTTCAACGTTGCGAGACAACAAACCGAAGTCCGTTCGAGCTCGCAACGGGGCAACAACCATTAACTCCCAGTGCCGTGGCAACGGGCTACACGGGGGCGAGCCCAGCGGCCTATAAACTTGCCAAGGCATGGCAAGAACAAGCCGATACCGCCCGCGCTTACTTAGAGAAGGCTAATAAGCGCATGAAGAATTGGGCAGACACTAAGCGGAGGCCAGACCTTGTCCTAATCAAGCTCCAACCCCAAAATTACAAGTCTTCACAAAGGGTTGGTACGAAGGTACGAGGGTCCGTATCCCATCATCAAGAAAGTAGGCAAGGTCGCCTATATGGTGGAGTTGCCACCAAAACTGAAACTTCACACGGTCTTCCACGTGAGTTTACTCAAGCCTTACCATTCGGACGAGGAAGACCCCGACCGAGAGCAATCGAAGCGTGCCCCACTAATTGTCACTACCTCTTATGACAAGGCGGTAGATGAGATCATTGCCGAAAGGGAGGTCCGAAAGAAACGTGTTCCCCTGTTATAGAGAGCTTCTTGTCAAATGGAAAGGGTTTCTTGACAGCGAGGCAAGCTGGGAAAGTGAGGCCGACCTATGGCACTTCAAAGAGCACATTTCAAAGTTTCGGGATGCGCAGGCGACGAGGGCATCGCCAGGATAGGTGGGGGAGAATGTCACGTCCAAAATTTTTCACACAAGGATAGCCCCTTGGTCACATACAAGAGAGCTCAATTTATAGGTGAGGCATTGCCAGGAGACTCTAGATTTCTCTAGAGTCATCTAGAGAACTCTTGTACACTCTAGATTTCTCTAGAGTCATCTAGAGAACTCTTGTACACTCTAGATTTATCTAGAGAAGTGTAGAACTATCATGTAAATACTAGACTTCTCTAGGGTTTTCTAGGAAGATCTAGGAGATGTGTAGAATTGTATAGAATTCTCTAGAATTCTTGGCAAGGCCTATAAATAGGCTTGCCCTCCTCATTTGTAAACCATCAAGTGATCATCACACAAATCCACAAGCAATACAAAGCAAGTTTGAGAGCATTCCAAGCTTCCTTGTGAAGTTCCAAACACTTGAGAGAGTTTACGAGTTAGGCTGACTTAGCATACTCGAGGCAAAGTTTGCTAAGTGCCACACGGTCCAGAGAAAAGCCCGTGACACATGTCCCTTGAAGATGAATTATTTTGTGCAGATGAGTTGACCTTTATGGAAACCATTAAGAAAATTGAAATTGATCTAGAATTTGACAAAAGCAATTATGATCATGATTTATCTTATCATGAAGGTCAATTACAAGGGCAAGAACATATCAAAATGCTTGAATTAACGCAAGATCATGAAAAGATCAAACCGTCAATTGAAACATCACCAACTTTGCAAGCTCAGTTGAAATATGCTTATTTGGGTGACAATATTAAGTTACCAATTATTATTTCTAGTCAACTGACGGATGAGCAAGAAAAAGCTCTGGTGGATGTATTGAAAAAGCACAAAATGGCCATTGGATGGACTCTTGACATAAAAGGAATTAGTCCTGTTACTTGCATTCACAAAATTTTATTAGAGGACAATTCCAAACCATCCAGAGAACCACAAAAGAGATTAAATCCTCCTATGATGGAGGTAGTGAAAAATGAAATTTTAAAATTGCTCGATGCTGGAGTAATTTATCCAATCACGGACAGCCGATGGGTAAGTCCGATACACGTGGTGCCTAAGAAGTCAAGCTTAACGATTGTTGAGAGGGACAATGGAGAAACAATTGCAACATGAGTGCAAAGTGACTGGAGAGTCTGTATTGATTACCACAAATTAAATGCCGCAACAAGAAAAGATCATTTTCCATTGCCTTTTATGGACCAAATGTTAGAAAGGTTAGCAGGCCTTTCTCATTACTGTTCCCTAGAGGGATATTCAGGGTATAACCAAATTGTGATAGCCCATGAAGACCAAGAGAAAACAACATTTACCTACCCCTTTGAAACCTATGCTTACAGGCATATGCCCTTTGGCTTATGCAATGCACCTGCAATGTTCCAAAGGTGTGTAATGTCTATATTTTCTGATTTTATATCAGAAATAATAGAGGTCTTCATGGATGATTTTTCAGTCTATGAAAATTCCTTTGATAATTGCCTGATAAATCTAGAAAAAGTTCAGAAAAAGATATGTAAAAACGAACCTCGTTCTAAACTACGAAAAAGGTCATTTTATGGTAGAAAGAGGTTTAGTTTTGGGACACGTAGTCTCCATGAAGGGATTAGAAGTAGACAAGGTCAAAGTTGAAGTTATCAAATCATAACCTTATCCCTCAAGCGTTAGAGAAATACGTGCATTCCTTGGACACGCAGGTTTCTACAGGCGATTTATTAGAGATTTTTTCAAGATTTCAGATCCCTTGAATAAGCTGCTAAAGAAAGATAGCGAATTTACAATCACTAAGGAATGTAAAAAAGATTTCGAGATACTCAAAGAAAAATTGGTCTCAACCCCAATTATTCAACCTCCAGATTGGAATTATCCGTTTGAGATCATGTGTGATGCAAGTGACCGAGCCGTTGGTGTTGTGCTTGGACAGAAAGTGGGTAAGGTTCCACATGTGATTTCTTATGCATCAAAAACCCTTGATGAAGCTCAAATTAATTACACAACTACTGAAAAAGAGCTTTATTCAACTATTTTTGCCCTTCGTTCCTATTTATTTGGGGCTAAAGTAATTGTGTTCTCTGACCATACTGCATTAAAGTATCTTCTGAAGAATAGGGAATCAAAACCAAGATTATTGCGATGGATTCTTCTCCTTCAGGAATTTGATATTGAGCTCAGAGATAAGAAGGGTGCAGAAAATCATGTCGTCGATCACTTATGAAGAATTATTAATCAGGATGAGTCAATTAGTATATCAGAATCATTTCCTGACGAGCGTTTATATCATCTTCACGGTTATGTACCTTGGTATGCTGACCTTGTAAATTTTCTGGTGGTCAGAAAATTACCAAGTGATCTTCCAAGGCATCACAAAGAGAAGATTAAAATTGATGCGAAGTACTACTCGTCGGAAGATCTGATTCTGCTTAAATTCTGTGCAGATGGAGTGATAAGAAGATGTATTCCTGATCATGAGATCAAGTCAGTGCTGAAGCACTGCCAATCCTATGATTGTGGAGGTCATTTCGAAGTAAGGCGAATAGCTCACAAGATTTTGTCTTATGGGTTTTTCTGGCCATTTTAAACAAAGATGTCTATGGGTACGTAAACAGCTGTGAGCAATGTCAAAAGACTGGAAATATATCAAAAAAAGATTAAATGCCTCAAAAATATGCCATGTCGTGTGAAATTTTTTTTACATTTGGGGTATAGACTTTATGGGACCATTTCCAAATTCTAAAGGTTACTCATATATATTGCTAACAGTTGATTATGTCTCGAAATGGGTAGAGGCCATACCTACATGAACTAATAACGCCAAGGTGGTGATTGAGTTTGTTAGAAACTTTATTTTTAATAGATTTGGCGTAACTAGAGTCGTCATAAGCGATCGAGGAACCCACTTTTGCAAAAATGTTATGGACGTCCTGTTTAAGAAATATCATGTTAATCATAGGATCTCAACTGCCTATCATCCGCAGAGGAGTGGACAAGTTGAAGTGTCCAATCGTGAGATTAAAAGGATCATGGAGAAAATTATCAATCCAAAGAGGAAGGATTTGAGTGATAAGCTGAATGACGCTCTTTGGGCGTATCGTACTGCATACAAAACTCCAATTGGAATATCTCCGTACAGAATGATGTACGGAAAAGCATGTCACCTGCCGGTGGAAATTGAACATAAGACATGGTGGGCAATTAAAGAACTTAATATGAAATACGGAGACTGTGAATATGAGAAAGCTCCAAATCTCAGAACTAGATGAGTTTCGTCGTGATGCATATGAAAATGCTGCTTTATACAAAGAAAAATTTAGCATACTTCATGACAAGGAAATTTCAAGGAAGAACTTTAAGGAAGGAGATAAGGTTTTACTTTACAATTCTCGCTTAAGGTTATTTCCTAGAAAACTGAAATCAAGATGGGAAGGAGCGTTCATTGTCAGAAAGATCTTTAATCATGGAGCTGTTGAAATTCAAAGCGAAGACACGTCGAAGATTTTTAAAGTTAACGGTCACCGATTGAAACGTTACTTCAAACTTCAAGATTCGACGTCGTTTGATGAAATTCCCTTGGAAAGGGTGAACTTCATTTCAAAGAAATAATCTAACGTCATGGTTGTCGAGCCAACGACGTTAAACAAAGGCGCTTCTTGGGAGGCAACCCATGTTTAAGTTTCTTTTGAAGTTCGAATTTATTTCAATTTATTTCAATTTATTTCTGACGACCGTAAAAATCTTAAACTGATACATGACGTTAAACTCTACTAATCGATGATGCGAGTTAATTTAGAATTGACTTTGGACGACGAAATGAATGACTAAAAGGCATTTTAAGTCGTTCTTCAAGGAATTAAGACAAGAAAAATTCGTCCAGACTGAAAATGAATAGTCGCAGGCATGACATAGTGAGTCGCGGGCACAACAGGAGTAATCGCGGGCGCGACAGGACCCACTCGCGGCCGCGACGATGCTGAACATGATTAAAATAGGCCTGCGGCCTCATTTTTCCTTTCCTCCCTCAAACTCATCCGCGCCCAAAGCTTTTTTCACACATATCAACCTCCAAATTGTGAATCAACTCGTGCGATCAAGTATTTCACATGTTCGCATCGATGAGGTAATCCGTTGATTATACGCACGCATCCTGACATGTCTCAGATTCTGCGAAATTTGAGGTTTTTCTTTGAAAAAAAATCCAAGTATGAATACGCGATTTTAACTCCAAATTTAACAATCTTGTATTCAAAATTGATCTACCCATTGTGTAGAATATGAATTCATAGTTGGATTGTTGAATTATACCTTGAGTTTAACAGAATTCATGTCAATTTACCTAGGGATTCTGTACAAAATGCCTCGTTCTCAAAATTCAGCATTTCAATCAAGCGAGAGCACTTTAGCTGCAGCTGAGCGTATCCTAGTCCCATATTCTTTACAGGAATTATGGCAGGAGTTAACATTGACTGGGGGATACAACCCCCACAGCAGCAAGAGTTCCGCTCTCTGAAACCTTATTTTACGCATTCTGCCCTGGTTCCTGGCTTATACACTGCTGGTTACCAAGAGTAGCCAAGGAGCTATTTCACAGAAGGAGCTAGGTACTTTCTTTATGCTGCTGCACAACCTCATGTCTCCATTGCAATATCCGTACCTTATTACCGCATACTTCCTGGTGGAGAAGATTGAGTCGGTCGCTGCAGACAGTCTTAGAGCGTCAATTCTCATTGGTGGGTTACTTAACCCCCTAGCTGCACACTTTGGCTATGATATGACGTCAGTTCCAGCCCTTTCTGAGCTGACCAGAGGACCGCTTGGCATCGATAGTCTGATGAGGATTGGTATGATCTCTGTCTACCATGGTATCTACTATCTTACCGCGAGAGCTGGTGAGGAGCCTCTACGCTTTCCACTGCATTCTTTTTTCTCTCCGATTATCAGATCGGAGTAATTGGGGCTTTCCACTAGCTGCTGCAGATGATGACCAGGACTCTGAGGGTGATTCGACTATGGGTGAGCCTCAACAGCATCAGTCACCCCTTTCACATCACTCTCATTCTCATCATTCTAGACTACCTACACCTGCGCCGATCCCTGTACCTGAGCAGATACCTCCTATGGACTGGACTGGTATACTGCTTATCAGTCTCTTCATCGGAAGGTAGCTGATCTACGAGCTGATGTAACATCTATGCAGTCTCAATTGACTTCTATACAGCAGAGTCAGGAGGACTTTTAGCGTCGTATTTTCCATGATTTAGATAGCAAATTTTCACCACCTCCTCCTATGTGATTTTCCTTAGCTAGTCAGTCTAGTTTCATGAGTCTGTATTTTTATTTAGACTGCACTTCAGTTTAATTTAGGGGAGGTTGGTCATTCCTAGACATTTCATCTATGTTTTTATTTTGAGTCTGTTGTACTTTTTTTTTTTCTTTTAAGAAATGTATGAATCTTTATGTTTTATGCATCTTCGTTCTATTTTTATTAACTTAGTTCCCTTAATGTCCGTCCTTTATGTTAAATCGAACCTAAGTAATGAAGTCATTTCCATTTGATCATCAGTTTTCATTCCTTCATTACTATTTATGCTTCTACGTATGTTTCTCATTTTTTCTCTCTTTCTTATTTACATTATCTGTGTGAGAGAGATTGAGAGGGAGTAATTTTTAATATCAAGTTGTGTTTTGTCAGATGTCGAACACTAACTTGCCAAGTGAAAGAGAACTCAGCGTAGTAAGTGTGGATAGATGGATCGAGGACATAGATGAGCCGATTGTTGACACACACAACCCAATGGTGGCTCCTATACCTTGCAGTTTCAATATCTTGAAGAGTCACATAACTGAGCTTCAAGACAACCAACAGCTGATGATGGAGATGCTCCAAGAGATGAAGCTTGCATAGGAGTCCATAGCAGGTGAGGTCAACCATATTCGTACGATCTTAGAGTTTCAAAGCGGAATGGATGGCATGATTAGAGACATATGGAACTGGTTCAGAACCTTTGGTTGTTTCTCTGGTGCACCTTAGCTAATAGGTACTCTTCTATCCTCTGTGCTTTATTTTATTTTTACATTGAGGACAATGTAATGCTTTAGCTTATGGGAATTTTTAGGAATGATGAGTTTCTTACTTAGAGTCTTTATTAGAGTTATTCAAAACAAACACAAAAAAAAAAAAAAACAAAAAAAACTTGTTTTTAAACGTATGGCTTGAGCAAAGTAAGATGATGATTTATGCCATAACAAATGTTACACTAGTACATGTAGTTGAATATTGTCTCTAAAGAAGTTCTGAATCTTTGCTAATATTATTCTTATACATTCCTATGAGATGACCTTTTTCATGTGTAGATAGCGCTTAAGTAGTGACTTGAACTGTAGCTAAACAATTAAAAATAAAAAAAACCTTTATGATCCCTTTTTATGCCATTCTTTCATTTATCCACCATATATAGGGGAGCATGGAGTGGTTTTTAAAAAAATTTTAAAGAAAATTTTGAATTTTTTGTTTATTAAACACCTGTTTTTCCATGGTAACCCTCATGCTATTTTTTATTACTGAAAAACGCTCTAGACCTACTCAGAATACAAAAAAGAAAGATAAAAAGAAAAAAAAAAGAGAGAGAAAAAATTGCAAAGCAATGTTGTAAGGTGCTTTGTCCCTTATCCTGGTAATCAAAATTACCATCCACGGATAAAAGGGGGACATGGTATTTGATGATATTGCTTAGAAAAAAGAAAAGATACATATCCAGTAGGAAATCTAGGCCTCCTTTAAGACCTTAGTGGCTTTGGGAATGATCCTATTTAAGGAAGCAAAGAGGTGATTTTTTTTTATTTTTTTTATTTGAGTTTCCAAAGTGTTTTGTTTTGCTACAACTCGAGAATCTGCTTGGTGTGAAGGACTATGAAAGGGAATGATTTGAGGGATAGCTAGATGTGATGTGAATAGAGATTAAGGACGACTTTGTGATTAATATTCTTTCGACATGTGTTTAGTGTTGATTTTAGGCAATCTGATTATTTTGATGCTCGAGCTATAAAATTTTTGAGTTTTGTAAGTTTTTCTTCATTTCACATTTCTTTCTTTGTTTTGAGTCTATACTTTGCTTAGGGACAAACAAAGGTTTAGCTTAGGGGAATTTGATGTGTATGAAAACACACATTATTTCTTTGATCTAAATGTTTGTTTTATTCATTTTGTATTGTCTATTTTATGTTTTTAACGTCTTTTTGTCTTGGAATGTTGGTACTGCTGTGTTTTTATATTTTTTGCAGATTGACGCGAAGTTAGGAGTAAAAATGACGAAGGATGAATAAAATGGCAAGTCATGAGCACAAACAGTTGGATTTCACAATTGGTCGTTGTTTCACGTGCTTCGAGAATTTATACGGCAAAGTGTCACAGCGTTTAGCTAGATTAGCATGTTTAGATGTCTTGTTTAAGTTTTTAGAATTTTTGGATGTCGTTTAGTTTTTTTTAAGTTAGTTTTAAGGTTGCGGAAAAGCTGTCGCCGCCACGACAACCTGTGTCGCGGGCAAGATCTGGGTCGCGGGCACGACGCCCTGGAGGTCGCGGGCGTGACGGAGTATTTCAGCTTATTCCACAATTTTTAATTGGTCGTACGACTAGAGCCGGTCACGGCCGCGACGTTGCTTCAGATACAAAACATCAAATTTCAGCCATCGAATGGTTCTGGTTTCAAACCCTCGCCTATAAATATGTGCCCTAGGGTTGTTCTAAGCATGATATAGAGGAGGAAATGCTCAGGGATGGTAGAGGCGATCAAGAGGAGGCGAGACGCAAAGAGGACGAGCCTTGGAGGGAATTTTGAAGAGTTTTGTTACGAAAAAGCACAGGATTCCTTTGGACATTAGTTTGGAACGGTATGTGCGCCGTAAAACCCTTATTCTCAGTAGTTCAATCTCTGCAGAATGCTGGTTTACACTGCCATGTTTAATTCCATGCTTTATTCAATGCTTATGTGTGAGTAGTTCATTAGAAGGGATGTGTTGATTAGTTTTGATGACCTTAGATCATGAGATGTTGATTATATGACAGAAACTAGAGGTGTTTGGTGATGAAATGATGCATGAAACCTGTTAGAATTATCATATAACATGTGTTTATTAGATTGATCACC
>JAOVYX010004722.1:0-10013 GCA_035668315.1 Drosera spatulata
TTCTCCCTATCTAAGCAACTTATCCTGCTATCTATCTTAGTTTCTACATTTCTGAATCATTAGTTTAGTTATTCAACGTTTTAAACACCCCCCCCCCCCAACTCCTAGAATAGTTACAGCATTAAGTTAGTTTAGTTGATAGTTCCGATTTTTCCCTGTGGGTTGGACCCTTACTTCCACTCCTACATTTAATTCTATATTTATAGAGTGGAGGTGAGTGCTCATAAATATTAATTTGACGTGTAAACGACAGCACGCATCAGAAGAAGAAGAGTGGATGAAGCACTCCAAGCCGATGCTGAGCAAACTCACAAGGAGGCCACATTGCAAAGGACTAGTCAACAAACCACGCAGCAGCAAACTGCTATACAGACTAGGCTGCAGCAGTGAGCAGCTCCTATGCTACCTCCAGCTGCTCCTCCCAAGAGAAGGAAGACCACAAGGAGCAGCAGACCAAAGCTTATTCCATCACGTCCTATGCAACTGTTTACTATTTATGTTAATGGACCCAAGACACTAATGGGAGACATTTCAGGCTTGACAGAACGAGAGACTGAACAAATGGTCATACTATAACAATAAGCTGCTCAAACGAAGAAGAGGCCAGCCAAGCCTTACATACTCTTTAGTGGAGTATTGGAGTGGAAGGACTCCACATTGAAGACGGACAGAGATAGACAAACTCAATTGCACCTAGTTGAGTTTGTTCACTCACAAAAAGTACGGCTAGAGCTAAAGAGAATCACTGACAAGCATGTTCGAGCAGCAACACTGAAAATCCAGGAGTACTTGTCCAGACCACAAGTTGGCAAACCACCATTTCCTAGAGGTGGGGATGAAGATCAAGGTGAAGACAGCCACATCGACGAAGCATTGATTCACGAAGTTGCAAGGAAAGAAGTTCCCCAGCAGATACAGAAGGGCACTGAGATGCAGACCAGCAAAGCTACCACAGCAGAGCAAACAATGGAAGAAACTGGAGCAAAAGAGGTAGTAGCTGCAGTAGAGCAGGCTACGGAGGCTAAGGAGCAAACTCACTTTCGAAACGCCTGCGGACGAGGCAGAGTTACAAATTGCCCAGTCCTCTGTAGTTGAGGACATTGAAGAAGAGGAGCAGACTACTCCAGCCATTACAGACAAAGCAGTAGAGCAGACCAGCCTGATCCCCGTAGCAGACCAAATGAGCGCAGCTGAGCCAACCACTACTGTTCTTGCAGATGAGCAACTTTCTCATCCTTCACTTACACGACTAATGGAAGACATGGAGGAACTGCAATTCCATATTACTGATGAACCACAAGGAGCTCCAATAAAAGAAATGAGGTTCCCAGAAATAAATATGCAGACTGCAGAAGAGAGCTCATAGAAGGGAATGACTCTTTCAACACTCAGAAGACATCTACTAGAGGACACTCCCTTAATTTACGAAGCAACAAGTCAGTAAAGGGAAGTCTCACCAATCCACATTCAATTTACTCCACAATCATCATTTGGATTGTAGCAGACAGCTAAAGACCCCCCTTCAGTTGAATTCCCCAAAGGCTTGCTATATGGAGCGACCTCAAATATCCCAATGACTCCACAGATGGCCATAAGGAGTCTCAGACTGGGGATGAAAATAGTAAAGCTCCCAAAACACATGGAGACACCAAAATCTATCAGAAGTCGACCTGCATCTAGAAGAAAGCAGACGGGCAGAACTCCAGAAGCCTCACCCTCTAGTGTTGATGACAAACTGCAACAAATGGACTAGAGCATCTATGACTTCAGGGAATAGACCAAAGATGCTCTTCATGATTTCATTGCAACTTTGAAGCCACTTGGAGACGGGATAGCAGATAAAAAGAGCTAAAGGGAGCACTCATTTGACGTCTTCTACGATCTGCTTCAAACAATCGCAAGCGAAGCCAAGAAGAGCACAGGCCTAAGTCAGCAACACTATCCGAGGACTACTGCAAACTATAACAGGCTTCACAATGTACAAGCCATCAAATTCAGGAAGTTGTAGACCACAAGTCAAAAAAAACAGAACCAACTGCAGACCCACATCCTCAACAACGACAAGAGACTCACTCTGTTGGAGTCGAGGGTGGATTCAGCCCTCAGGAGAGCCACAACTACACAGAACAACATGACAGCTGAGCTCTTGGCACTAAAGGAAGCTGTCAAAGATCTCACCCAGAGCATCAATACAAACAAAAAGGGGGAGAAGACTGCAACAAATAGTGCAGCTCAGGAGACTGCACCAAAAGGTACAATAGAAAGAAGTGGTGAACAAATGTCCCAGGGGGAGAGACGGCCACAACAAGCTGTAGCAGAGGGGCCAAGCAACAGGAGTATAGCAGAGCAATACAGAAGATCCTCAGAGTAGCAGCATGTGAGAAAGCTGAAGCACAAACGACCAAAGTATCTGCAGTAGGCTTATCCTTCCAAAAGAGGACGAAGGGATTAATCCTGAGAAAAATATAAGTCCTCTTATATTTGCACCAATTTTTTTAAAAGAATTATTGAAAAGTGATCTTGCTGCTAGAATTTCTTAGGAGTTTTGTTTGCGTCAATTTAGGGGGCGATTTATACGAATGTGCAATCCTTCCGTTGGTATAAAAATTGTAGAACAAAACTTAAAAAGAAATTATATATATAATAGATGCTTAGGCTATAATAGTTAGCTAGGTAGTTGTAGACTAACGTCAGAGGTCTTGCAGCAGAGGCATGCAGACGAGGGCTATGCAGACTACAGGGGGCTACAAAATCACATGTCAAAGATCAGATGTATATGGCAACAAAACTGTCTCAGAGTTCTCATGATCTAGGACCATTCCGATGATCAAGGCCAGTTCAGCAACAAAGTAAAGTGAACCATATCGCAGTACAAGTATGCAAGTTGAATTGTAGAAGGCTAAGTGCAGTGCTCGGTGCAAAAGAGACTACACTAGAAGGCTGAGTAGATGAGGTTTGGAAGCTGTTGAATGGGAGCTAAGTTGCAGCAGACTGGCTGTAGTACTTGATGTAAATAAAGTTACAGAAAGGCTGGATAAGAAGACTGTGCAGCAGAGTTCATGCAACCGAGGGTACAGTAGAGGCTGCAGCAGAGGCTAGGGACAGAGGACTGCAGCAAAGGCTGTACAGTAGAGGCGTGCAGTGGACATGGTGCATGAGTCTGGGTGCAGTGTAAGTTGTGCTGGAATGGAATGGAACAAGGATCAGAAGATTCAGGATCATGTGTACAGGATCAGAAAAGATGAAGCCAGTTCAATCTACTGCATTAGAGGAAAAAGCTGTCACTATCAGATCATACAGTCACGGGTTCTGGTTCCCTGAGCCTATAAAGGGAAGACACAGTGCACAAGAGTAAAAAGGGGTGGACGAGTCTGAGTAAATTTTGAATATCATTTGAGAGCTTTCTAAGAAAGAAAAACCTTAGAGACTCGATGTGCACGATCTTAATTGAAGATTCAGGATTTCTAAAGAAGGTTCACTAGTCTGCAAGTGAAAAACAACAACTGCAGTAGAGCAATGCAAGATCTAAATTCTTCATCCTTTAGTAAGAAGACTCTTGTTGTAAAGGGGTTTTCTTGTAAGCCACAAATAAGAAGATAGTGAACCTCCTCTTGGTTTGGCTACACTGATCACCAAGGGAAGACTGGATTAAGCTCCTGTTACTTGTTGATAACAGGTGTCTGAACCAATATAAATCTTGTGTGATTTATATTTATGCATTGTTCTTCATTTCTAAACTATTAGCTATGTCTCAAAAGGTCTAAAGAGACAAACTTTTCAAAGCTAAAGTCTCAATTACAGAACTTTCGCTAACTCCAGCAGACTCAGGTAGTACAGTCTAACCAATAGCTTTGTTATGCTGCCGGGTAAAAGTTTTGAGATAACCTATTCACCCCTCCTCTAGGTTATTTCTGGGACTTTCAATTTCTCAGCCATCTTTCCATCAGCATCCTTTTCTCTATCTTCATTGGTCCATTCTGGATGATCTTCCATAACGGCCAATCCTCAGATTGAATGTGGATCTCCCTCATCTTTTTTCAAGAAACCATAGTAGGTTCCATCAAATAGTGATGGCCTGTGCTCAAATGCACCCTCCTTTCAAGCCTCTATCAAACGCTTCTTTTTCTTCTCAGCTAGTTAACCTTAAGAACCTGCTCTGATACCAATTATTGATTTACAAAAGATACTCTAGAAGGGGGGGGAGGAGGGGTTTGAATTGAGTATCAATGGATTTTGGAACCCTATTCACTTTCTTCATGAGGAAGGCCCGGGTCTTTTGGAAGGCCTGGATCGTTCTCACCCTGTTTGCTTGTTTGTAAGTCATCAACTGTGTTGTATGTTTATTTGTTACGTGATCAGAGCTAAACTAGTCAAGAGAGAGTGGATACAATATTTACATTAGTTCGTCTCTTGCCCAAAACTATAGAACAACAGATTTACATCCAATACCCAGTGGGATTTTTGAGAACTTTGCACTATGATCTCCTTCACTAGTACACATCATTCTCCCTCTCCTTCACCAATCCTCCAGATCAATGACACAGAACCCTTGTATCACCAAAACCCTGGTAACACAGTCAACACCAATTATAACTTGTACCAATCCGCCAGACGTCACCCTAAGTACATCCTGTCTACCTCGGATTAAGCCTTAGCACCTCTAGTTCCTATCCTCCTTGATATAACTCTTGTACCCTCAACTTCAATCCCCCGTAGCAACACCTCATACTTCTCTGGTCCTCAGTCCCCTAGATTATACTCCTTCCAACTTGGCACCCTTGTCTTCAACAAGGCTTGCGTCATCCTCTGATTCGATTACCTTTACCAACTTGGCACCCTTGTCTTTTCAACCACTAAACTCTTCCAATCCACCACTCACATCGCATGAAGTTTTGTTGATTAATTTCACTTAGCCCCAAGCATACTCAATCACACTCATTCACATTTATCATTGATCATAAACACCAATTCGGTTTATCTTCAGATTTACTAATTCCATTAATTCATCTTTCAATACGAATTAATCTCAATCATGCAATAATCAGTCCAGTTTCCTCCCCCTCAATTAAAGCACTCAGATAAATCAAAAAGGCTTCAGGTACTCAAGTAATCAGAAATAGGAGTTGTAATAGCTGTTATCCACATACAGTCAGCACTTCTTTTCAGGCAAGTTTGGTCATACCAATGAGCATGCTAGGTCTTGGCGATTGTGCAACCGAGTTACCTGTAGCTGCTGGCCCTTGAACTGTGTCTCTTGACATGTTCCCTTGTGGACAAAACCTGTGGGTTCATGTTGAACACTCTCCTTGGTGGTGGTTTAGGTTGGTTCCCAGCTTGCCTTGGCGGTTGTGCAACTGACTAACTTGTAGCTACTGGCCCTTGAAATGTGTCTCTTGAGATGTTCCCTTGTGAATTTTCTATGGCCTTGTCCACCACAGTTGTAGCATGTCACGGGTGCGATACGACAATCCTTTACAACATGTCTGAATCTGCCATAGTTATAGCAAGTGACACCACCAGTAGAACGATTCTGATTGCTCACTCCACCTCTTTGAGATTGCCTCTGGTTGGACTGTAGACCACACTGTGGATTGTTTGGTTGTGTCCCCTGATTTCCTCCTCCTTGTCCCACACTAGAAGTACTGCCTGACGGCCTGCCTCGTTGGTTAGATCACCAGATTGCTAAAGTCTACCAGATTTGCATCATTTCACTTTCTTGTCGTTTTTTTTTCTACAAAGAAAGCATCCTTCTCTCTCAAAGACTGCTCCAAATTCATAGCCTTGTCATACATTTATTGATATGAGACAAATGCATGGGTTAACAAACTTGTCTTGAGCCACCAGCTAAGGCCCTTCAGAAACTTTCATTTCTTTTTAGCTTCCGAGCTGTAGAACGAAGGCACAAATTGCAGCAGCGTTGTGAATCTTGTTGCACATTCTGTGACATTCATGTCACCTTGCTCTAGAGAAGAGAACTCCTCCCTCATCTGATCTCTTAGAGACTCAGGATAGTACCTGTCGCGAATCAGCTCCTTTAGCTGTTACCAGTCAAAGTTAGGAAGTTAAGCTCGTTCTATGACTATGGTCCACCAATTGTCAGCCTCACCCTCGAGGTAATATACCCCGAAGCTGACCTTCAATTTCTCGGGACACCCTACAGCCTTGTAGAGCTTTTCCATATCTCCGAACCAGTTCTCCAGAACCGTCGGATCATCATCTCCTGTAAACCATTTTGGACGGTGCATTAAGCCTCTGAAGTACTTCTCGGTGTCAGGTTCAGCAAGTTCCTCTGCTTTCCTCCTGATCTTTAGAAGCTCTTCCATCATCACAATCATTGGGTCAGCTAACGGCTGTTTTGGGGGTTGTTCTCCCGTTGCTACTTCATGGATCCCTTCCTGCACTACAGGCTGAGCTCCCGTAGCATAGCCCACTGATTTTGTCTACCCTTCAGGTTGAATAGTCTCGTTTTCAATGTATGTCATTACCCTATAAGTTAAGCATTTGCAAAATGTCAATCCAAACTATTTTCATTGACGTTGTTGTAATTCCAAGCATTATTAATCATTATCCGTTAAGTTACCTCCGCGGCAATTAACATAAGATAAAGATAACAAATTCCATTAATAATAGCATTTAATACATTAATAATGCATTTATTGCAAAGATAAGTACATAGATTGCCACACTAAAGAAAGTCACACAAGAGCACACTTAGTACATACTTAACAAATAAAACCACATTATTAAGCTAAATCCCTTAGCTCCCTTCATGACTCATCTTCACCAATGGTTATACGCATAAACAACCTTATGGCCAGCTGACTCAAAGTCAACGGTCCACTTGTCATCTACGAAGTAGCTCTTCTCCTTAGGTACCCCATTAAGGAACAGCTCAGGATAGAATCGATCCTAAAAGCACAAGTCAATATAATTTGACAGTAAGTAAAAGATAGCTTCCATTTGGTATATGGGATGATATATGCTATCATCGATCATCTTAAGTGCCCAAACTGCCCTCCTAATCTTATGAAGATGCACCTCAATATGTACTCGTGCCCTCTTGTAATAAACCATCCTAGAAACACGCTTTAGAGTGAACCCCTGACTCCTAGTCTTAACCATTTTGAACATAAAAGAAACTCATCTTAATAACATGTCCAAAGATATGGAATAAGACTAAAACCAAGTATAAGCATAAGAAAGCTTAAATATTTCATTTAATCCCCAAAATACACATAAACTATTTACTTAACCCTAAGTGATTCCGTTTACTTCTTAACGTAAACCTTGCACTGATACCAATCTGTAACACCCCGATTTTTCATAACATATTAAGACATAATAATAGAAATGATGTCATTGCCGCTGAGTCCCAACATCCTAGGTAGGTAAAAATTACTTAACCGTTTTACGTACATAAATAAATAAAATCCACTTAGACATAAACCAATAATGTTATCAAATACAACGGAAACTTCTCATTTAAACTTAGTTCATAAACCATGATACAATAGATGCATATTGACACCATAACCTATATCACACCTGCAAGTCGTCTCTAGCTCCTGAAAACATAGAGAAGAGAAAAACACAGAAAAATAGTAATCATGAGCCAATAACGTGTCAGTCCCTTTACCAGGAGTTACACGAGAGGAGATGATAAGAAAAGAAAAGGGAAATGACCACTTAGGTCATTTGATCCAGCACTCCGACATTCACATTATCGTCTAAAAAACACAACGAAGACAGACAATAGATACCCTCAAGTGTTATAACTGTGTCCTTGACGACTTATCAAGCTTTATTCAGTTTTAGCAAAAAGGACAATCCACGAAAGGGGATCAGCCAAATTGGAGCTCAGGCTCTCCTGCAGTGAGTTTTCCTCATACCAAAATAACCCCACAGGGTCGATGAAAGAATGTCACCACCAACTCACTGTATAACACAAACGACAGACACAACGCTCTTTGTGTTTCATACTACAGAGTTATTTAACCAATTATGGATTTACACTCCTTTTAGTCACACATTCTCTTTATACCCGTAATCAAGACATAACACAAACACACACATCATCTTATCACGGCACACAGTAGTTGCAATCAGTATTTTACGTCATCCGCAATTATTGACTACTTCCAAAGATTCCAATGCATATTATTATACTCACAGTACGCATCGCCACACATAATAAAATCTTAACGTTGCCTTCTCATTGCAACTTTCTCACACACACACTCAGCTTGTCCTTTATATCTCAACAAGCGGAGTCTCCAGGTCCTATAACATGATTGGATCCACATATCAATACATTTGTTTGTTCGCGTTACGGTGTTAAACATATTTATTCGTAATTCGTGAAAAATCATCATATTAATAATATGAGGTGATGTTGAGCTTTGTACAATCATTTGATACTTATTTGGATTGTCCATGATGATGATTTTTAGATTGAATATCATTAGTACTATTCGTGAGTGTCTGGAGTTGTTTTGAGGTCAAAATGATCATTCTCGGTCCAGAAGGTTCGGAGATGGCATCCCGACCTCTAGGACGGACATCCCGAACTCTGGAACGAGTATCCCGAACTCTGGAACGAGTATCCCGGTCTCTGGAATGTGAGTTTCGACCTCTGGAACAAACGTTCCGGCCTCGGCAATGAGCTTCCTGGCCTCTAGAGCGGGTGTCCTAGATTCTGTCCAACATGACCTTTCGACATATTTAATTCTATAACTTCTTGTATATAACTCCAAAAACTATCCCATAAAATTCTACATAGACTAGACTCCATAATCTTTTCATTGATAAGGATAGTTTGTTCATTCGGATAGTTTGACCTTACTTCAAATCTTCCATCATAAAGCCTTACCAATAATAACAGTTAATTATATTTTGTTAGTTTGGATAGTTTGACTTTACTTTACTAATTACTTCATAACTCCCTGCATACAAATCCAAATAAATATTAGTAAACTGTTCTGGAAATTAGACAACCATACCTTTTCAATGATATAAGGCTTTCTTTTTATGCCTACTATATAATTTCACATTAAGCCACAAAGTCATTCATGTAACCAGTTTTTTACAGATTGACATATTCACACATTTTGATTTATATCTTAAGATTCACAACTTCGAATCATGATCTATTAACTTCATTAGAAAGAAGACATGTGAGAATTCAACATACATTAATATTAGAATTTATCAAAGAGTGTATATTTTTCCACACATTTTATAATCAAGACAATCGTCTTCTCTTAATATTGATGAAGGATCCTTATTATACTCGTCTTACCACCTAGTTTCTCCTCTTCTCCTAAAGTTTCTCCTTCTTCTCTTCTCTTACTTAACTCTAATCTTGCATGATAAGGAGTGTTTTGTTTTGTGTTTGTAAGAGATTTTCAAGAAGAAGAGAGCTTGTATTTATAGAAAACTAAATCAATTAAAATAACTTAAGTGGATAATTAATAGGTATTTAGAGGGTAATTAGTGGATATTATTTAATTTAGGTGGATTAGAAATTGACTTAAAGAAAAATAAGTGCCAAAATCAGATTTAGGTTATTTTTAGTATAAATACTATATTTTCATATTAAGATCGTATTTTCCCGTCTTTGAATATTATAGTTGTATTTCATTCATATTTTGCATTCTGTTCCCATTATATAGTCAAAAAAAGCTTTTAACCCAGTAAAATAAATTATAACGTACGATAATTTACTATTTACGTTAATTATCGTGAAACTAAATTTTACGAATTTTTTCGGATACTTACACTTACGGGACAACTCATGTATTTTCTTCGACCGCAGGTTCAATAGAGCTCAAATGGAATTTTTCTAAACCAATCTAAGTATTTACACAACATGGTTAAGAAATTTGGTTTAGAAAGTGCCGATATGATGTGGATGAAATCACACATCATTTCGCTATTCTAAACGTTTGTTTTTATTCCCTTTGTATTGTCTAAATTGCATTTTTAGTTTCATTTTCGCCTTGGAATGTTGATAC
>JAOVYX010004723.1:0-10013 GCA_035668315.1 Drosera spatulata
CTTGTGTTTTATATCTCTCTTTCTCATCATGTTAGGATATTAGGGGATATAGTACATTCTCCATGCTGCCAAGGGATGTTAGTCAACAGATCTTTGACAAGTTGGTTTGCACTCAAATACTGAATGAGGCATCTCTTGCAGCCTTCAGGGATTGTGCACTTCAGGTAATCAATTACAGAATTAGGTAGAGAAATTTGTCATGAGGGGTTTTTCAAACCAAATGCTGTATTATTTACAGGACATACGTCTGGGTGATTATCCTGGAGTGAACGATGATTGGATGGATGTTATCTCTTCCCAAGGCTCTTCCCTGCTATCTGCTGATCTTTCCAGCTCTGATGTGACAGACTCTGGCGTCGAGTTTCTAAGAAGAAGTCCAAATATGCAGGCGCTAACTCTCAACTATTGCGATGAGATTTCAGAATGTGGGCTTAACCACTTACATGGTGGGTTACATTGCTTCCGATACTCAGTTCTGTTTTCCATCTGTTGGTTTTTGTCACTGATCTTCTAACCATCCTGTACCCTTTCAGGCCTTGTGAATCTTACATCCTTGAGCCTTAGAAGAAGCTGTGCTGTTAATCCAGAATCGATGCGTGTTATTTCCAGTCTGACTAACTTATTGGAGTTAGACTTGGAGAGATGCTCTGATATCCATGGTGGTTTTGTTCATTTGAAAGGTGAGTGTTCATATGGTTCTGTTGATGAATGAAACCTTATTGGCATGCTGTACAAAACATCCAATATATATTACCAGTAGTTCTCAAGATCCCACCGGAAACGTGAGAATGTATGACGGAATGACATTGAGATGTAAATATATATTAGTCAATGGCTATCAACTCATCTATCTGTGTACTATTGTGTGCCTTCCTGTGATTATGTCCATGAAACATGAAGCTGAAGACGGAGAAAATATGAAACCACCAGAGTTCATGCTGAATTAGCAACTTTTTCTTCATTGCGATATTATTTGCCTAGATTATCGCACTTAAGGCTAGCTTTTTTGTGATAATAGATCAAAGGGTGTGATCAAACAGTGATTATCTTTCAGGTCTTAAGAAGCTGAGATCTCTTAATGCTAGATATTGCAAATGCATCACGGACTCAGACTTGAAGGCCCTTTCAGGTTATTGTTGATTATGAAAGAAATCTGCTACTAAACTTTTGTCAAATTCTGCTAATTTGGTCATAGCATTTCAAATAATACAAGCAGCGTTCATTCGTATATGAAGCACCCTTATTTTCCCAGTCTTTGAAAATGTTCATCGGTCTAGCTTTTCCTCTCCTTTTTCCCCCCTCTTTTTTGGTCTTTTCTTTCATTTTCATTTTGGGGGGTTGCCAGACATGAAAAGAAGGTTGGAAAAGAACTTAGCATGACGTGTGAATCACCATATACTCAATGCTGATGCTTCTTTGATAGTTGAGCAGAGTTCGTTGCTGAACTGTTGTGTTATATTTCAGCACTCACAAGCTTGAAGGAGCTGCAACTCTCATGCAGTAGCATTACTGATAATGGAGTCTCTTATTTGAAAGGTAGGCACCAGAGTGAATCTAATATACTATTGTATTTCTGCATTAGATCTCTCTTTCTTGATTGTTTGAAATGTATCCTACATTGCTATTTATTACCGACTTTGTATCTTCCAACAGTATGCCTTGTTTGCACTCTCTGGGAACAGGTCTTGAAAGGCTTGTTTTGTTGAACTTGGAAGGGTGCCAGCTGACTTCTGCTTGTTTGGATTCTATATCAGGTGTGTTTACAGAGCTCCTTTTGCTCCATCTCCATGTACCCGAGCTTTGCTCCTTTTGCTCCATCTCCATGTACCCGAGCTTTACTTCTGTCTTAACTTGTAAAACTTATATTGTCCTCCCTCGACTGTTAAGTCCCATTAAGCAGAATTGTATAGTTTGGATACTTCTTAATGAAATATCAGTTAAAATTTAGAAATTAGGTGGACACTTAATTTCCCGGCTTTTGTGATACTATTGCGACCTTGAATATAATAAATTCTGGTGGTTTTTCTTGATCCTTTATCAAGGTGGACGTTTATTATTTTCATCAATTGTTGTTTGACATCTTCTTTGCATGTCTGGTTTCAGCTCTTGTAGCTCTGTCTTACTTGAACCTCAGCAGATGTGGACTGTCTGATCATGAGTGTAATAAGCTTTCAGGTTAGTATCATACTATCATTGAGGTTAGGTTTGGTGAGATATTGTTATTATTATTATTCTTTTAATTGTGTTGCCATGCTAATCTCAATCCTTCTGGTCTTATAGGACTGAACAATCTAAAAGTACTGAACCTGGCATTCAATAACATAACTGATGCGTGCTTAGTGCATCTGAAAGGTTCCCGATGCTTTCTTTCTCTGCTGGCTGAGTACTATTTATGTGATTGATTTTTAACTTTTAAGGAAATAATGAGGATATATTTGCCGGCACTGGTTGCTCTAAAGCTTTCTGCACAGTGTATCTGAAAAGCACTTAGGCAAGAGTGTGGAAAATTACGGCAATCTGATTTTTTCTAGTGTTGGGGTTGGCACATGGGCTGAAGGTGGAGCTGTGGGTGGTGTGGCAGTGCTACTGAGATCCTGTCTCGCCAATGATTGCTTATTAGATCTATAGACTTTTACAACTCTACTAATGCCCCTCCCTTGTTAGGTTATCCAAAAACTGCTTTCTGCCTTGATATGCCTCTCCAAGGATGATATCTTCTTCAGAAGTGGAACGAAATACATATTTTCTGTATGTTGGTGATATACAGGTTTGACAAATTTGGCAAACTTGAACCTGGATTCCTGCCGGATTGGTGATGAAGGGCTGGCTAACTTGACTGGTATGTTCCGATGGTGCGTGGAATATTCTGGTGCAGCTATTTCAGCAAATTGTTATCAAATTTTGATTTATTTATTTATGGAAAACCTCTGTAAAGGTCTTATGAATCTGAAGAGTCTGGAACTATCTGACACGGAAGTTGGAAGCCATGGGCTGCGCCATCTATCAGGTGATGCATCATGCACATTACTCTTTGAACTGTTGATTGTATCCGTGATATGAAAAATAGCACTTGTAAAAGACAGGTGCCATCAATAATCCCTTGCTTCATTTTTCTCTTGATCCCTTATATTGGGATAGAGGCTAGAGATTAAAACATGATGTCTAATCCGTACGTTGCATCATCTCATTTTGGGTCTTTCTTGGGTTTCAGAAATAAAAAAGGATGTGTTACCTACATTGACTATTGAATTGCTTTTTCGTTATTTACAGTTACTGTATAAGTTGTGTTTTTCTCATTCTTCTAGGGTTAACAAATCTTGAGAGCATAAATCTTTCATTTACATCGGTTGCTGATGATGGCTTGAAGAAGTTGTCTGGATTGACGTCATTGAGATCTCTTAATTTGGATACTCGTCAGATCACGGATGTTGGGCTGTCTGCTCTTACTAGTGAGTATTCAATATCTCTGCTTCTGATCTTACTGTTTTGTTGGTGATGTTTTCTGATATTCTGATGAGCTACACATGTATGTTAAAAATTAAAAACAGAGTCTCTATTTTCTAGGCCACGGCCAATCAGTGAGATCCATCCCTGGTATCTGGATCCCAGTCGCCTGCATTATTGTCATCCTTGATTGCATCTTCATTCTACTGCCTGCATTTTGTACTTTCCAGTTGATACTCAGTAGCGCGTAAGAGTTGTTAAGCAATAGCATGATGGGCTCTTTTCAAGTCGTACGAAAATTAAGCCTACCTAGCCTAGAAATAATGCCAAACCTGCACAAGAGCAAGCAGGTTAGCCTATTTGTCTCCAAGGCAATGAAATTTAGATAGTCCTAACCATAGAGCAGTTTTGTTAACTAAATGGGAAAGTCAAAAAATATATGAGGGTGGAAAAATGCTTCGCCCTGTGTGTTTTTTTATTTATATATTTTAACGTTGGAAACAACTAACTCTCCTTTCTTCTGAACTCTGAAGGTTTGACAGGGCTGACTCATTTGGATCTTTTTGGGGCTTGCATATCAGACTCCGGAACCATTAGCTTACGCCGTATGTGAAACCAAACAGCTTTGACATCTTACTACTACCATCTTTCTTGCAGTTGAGTCTTTTCCTTGTCGTATGTAATTCATTTGGTATTTTGTGTGCTTGTCTGCTGATCAGATTTCAAGAACCTGCAATCACTAGAAATCTGTGGGGGAGGTCTGACTGATACCGGTGTGAAGAATATCAAAGATCTCACTTCTCTGACGCTCCTCAACTTGTCCCAGAACTGCAATCTTACCGATAAGACGCTGGAGCTTATTTCTGGTACTCATCTTTCTTTTAAGTGGTGATTTCTCGTCGGATTGTTGAGCCAGCCAGCATCTGAACTTGGAGCAGAGATGCCCGCATTGGTGTAACCTGTAAGACCTAACAGGAAGGGAAGTTGAGTAGTGTCTTGATCGGTTATTGTTTCTTCTATGCAGGGCTCAAGGCATTGATTTCCTTAAACGTCTCAAACTCCCGCATCACGAATGAGGGGCTGAAGCATTTGGAGCCTCTGAAGAACTTGCGCTCTCTGTGCTTGGAGTCATGCAAGGTGACTGCATCTGAGATAAAGAAGCTGCAGTTGGATTCGCTTCCTAATCTCATCAGCTTTCGCCCTGAGTAAAATATATCTGCATTCGATAAGTATCCTGTAAATACTGCCGGTCAACGTTTAGCTGTCGATTGCCAATAACTGTAAATATAGGTAAAATGCTGAACTCTTGTGTATGGTGAAGGGTTCATATGGTAGTAAAGAACTAAAGTGCGGCGTCTTTGTTTCGGGAAATAAGGGGGTGAAGCATTAAGGTGTTGCAACTTTATGAACTAATTTGGTGATTTCATGTAAATGTTATTTGTTCGGCAAGCGCACTTTTGGCATTCGGACCTGGTTGTACATAAATTCGACTTTGGAAGATATTGTACGTAAATTCTACTTCTGAACTTTCCTATGGTGTTATGATATTTGCGAACATGCTAACGCATAGCACTCTGTTTAAAATTCTGGACTTTGGAAAATTGTCAGCCTCTTAGGATATGGGACAAGTGTTGGCATGCGTGAGTATTACTGTGTCTTTGAAAGGAAACAGTAGTATTACAAGAATGATAGTGCTTCTGTGCTTATGGTGAATGATTTCAAGAATATTATTCCGTCCATCTCATAAAAAAATGTAATCTTTTGATCGGATATGTATGTCAATGTAAAGATTGATATACGTATAACGACGATCAAACGTAATTTTTTTTTATAAATTTGTCCTGAAACATCAATGATTGTGTAAGTTATGTATTTCAATCTAATACATGATACGAAACGATTAGACATGATTTGATATAAATATAAGAATTATATTCATGAATATATAAAAATATAAAATATAAATATGTTGTATTTTTTTAAACGGAGGAAATCGATAAAAGTGGGACTTTGAACTTGGAAGCTAGAAATGTACCGTCTGTCAAGTCCTTCGGAAAATTGTTTGCTTCATAACTTTTACTTATAAGTTATCAATATCTTCTGCATTTTTTTGGAGCTACGTCTTCCTTCTTGCTATGAATGTACATATAGGAATAAAATCAAATCTTCACAAATTACACAAAAATGATATATATATTTTATTATTATTAAAAATCTGAAAAAAAATAATTAGGGATACTTTAGAGGAAAAAAAAAGGATAATACTTAATAATAATTAACTTAGATAGATGATATTTTTTGATAATTTGTTCTATTTTGTTTTAAGTTATTTCGTTGCAGCATCAATGTTTTGTCAATGAATTTTGGAATTTCTCTCCGACAAACCAGAAAAACAATAAAATTTAGAGGAGACTAAAACAGGAAAAAACAAAAGGAAAAATATTTTAAAATCCGACGAAAAAACTCTTGCGCCCAATAGACCAACACCACAACATAGGAATAAATCCATTATTTTATGCACTTTATTTAATAACCATAATAACTACTCCTAATAATCTCACCCAACCCGAACCCGGTCTAACATACCCGAACCCTAAAGAGACACTACTCAATCTCCAAAACCCTTCCTTTCACCTTTCATTGACCAAGTCCAAGCTGCTGCTGCTGCACTGTGCTTTGCTCGAAGGTATCATTTCTTTTGCTCAATTTTGAAATTTTCTTTGTGGGTTTTCTTGTATTTGTAATGGGTATCTTATAGATTAATGGATTCTTATGGGTATGTTTTGTGTGTATGTGTGTATGTGTGTATTTGACAGTTTTGCGAAGGAACAATAGAGGTGGAAAAGATGATGGTTTGTTCAATGGTGGAAGCTGTGGCTGTTGATGCCTTTTTGGTTGCTGGGCAGTCCGCTTGCCTCCTCTTCAGGGTATGATATAATTGATTGATTGATTAGCTTCTGTTTCTCTCTTGGGTGTTTGTTTTGCTGGGATTTTTGGTGGGTTTATGGTTGGGGTTTTTGGTGGGTTTAGGGTTTTTAAAAAGTTGTAACCTTTATGAGATTTTGGTGGTGGTGTTGTCCATGTGGGAATTGTAATTGTTCATTGGGATAGTTATCAGGAACGTTGTGTGATACGCAAGATTTTTGGGTACTTGGAGATGGTGTTTTTTGTATGCCGGGAGCGAGAGGGTTAGAGAATTCAATAACTATGGTGAATGGGTTATGTCTTGGGATGCGATTTTGGAGTCATATTTCACCTACTGTTTTTGCCTTTAGGGTTCTAATTTTCTTATTGGTTCTGTTAAACCTTTTTTTTTTTTTGTCTTGTGAAAAGATGTGGTTCGGTGTTAGCATTGGGTGCTTTACTCTCCTGTTTGATTCTTATCTTTATAGGATGATTCATTGGTAACGTTAGTCCTTTTTTTTTATCGATGTTACTTTTCTTTTCATCTTCCATCATTTAATTAGGAATTTCAGATGGATTGCTTGTATTGTTGTTGTTACTAGTGCTCTAATGCTCTTTTACCTTGAATAACTTCTTTCATACAGGGCACAGAAATTATTTCTGATCTTTTGACACTTGCATATGGTAGTTTAAGTTTTTTCTCTCATAAGTTTTGTTAATGCTTTCACTGCTTTGTGTTCGTGCCATCTTTATGTTCCATTACTTCTCAGATCTTTCTTAAATTTCTGATTTGCTATCTAAGCCGGGTAGTAGTTCTCGGATCTTCTTTCCTTTTATGATTATTTTATGTTGTCTGGGTTAATACGGCGCATCTGCTTAAGGCATTACCTTATAGGTCACTCCTAGTTTATGATGAAAATCTGTCCGTTTTTCATGAATGTGATTATGTTTCTAATTTGCTGGTTCTTGCCTTCTTTGTTGATTATTCTCCGTACTAAGCCATAGCTTCTTCAATAATCTTTGGTCTGAGATTTTTTTATTTTTTTTTGTGGTTACAATTGATCTCAGATTTATTAATGAAACAAGGTTTGGGATAAACTGCAATGTGTTCAGTACTATACCTGTGTTTTTTGTATACATGTTGGAGTTATAATACTTCCCAGTACTTGTTTGGATACATGAGCATCTCATGCTGTTTGATCTCGCCCTGCTTTAGTGTTTCGGATTATTGTTTACCATCTAAAAAGAAGAACAAACTAAGCCTTTATAACATAACATGCGTCATCTACATTTCCTTTATTGTGAACGTCACAAACGGAGATATATATTCAATAACTCTTCACCCCATCTGTTATTTGAATAACAGTAGGTTTTCGCTGTTAGGGTTCTAATTTTCTGATTGGTTCTGTTAAAGCTTATTTTTTTGGCTCGCGAAAGGATATGGCTTGGTGTTAGCATTGGGTTTTTTGTTCTTCTGTCTGATTCTTATCTTGTGGTATGCATAGAGCGAATGTTTAGGATGATTCATTGGGTGTTAGCGTTGTGTTTTTTTTGGTTGTTTTTTGCCTTGAATAAACTCCTTCATACCGGGGATATAATTATATAAATTCTTTCTGATTTTTAACTGCATTTATGGTTGTAGTTTTACTCTGTTCTCTCCAAAATTGTGTTAGGGTTCTGTGTTCGTATCATCTTTGTGTTTTATTGTTGTTTATATCTTTCTGCAATGTATTATATTTTAAATCGCAGAGTAGCTCTCGGATCTTTTGGTTTTTTTTCCTTTAATTTTTTTTTTTGTTTCGGTTGGATTAATGAGACGTACTTCCTTAAGGCATTTCCTTATATGCCACACCTAATTTATGACGAAGATCTACCAGTTTTCATGAATGCAATCATGTTTCCAATTTTCTAGCTCTTGCCTTCTTTTTTTGATTTTCTCCATGCTAAGTCATTGCTTCTTCAATAATTGATGATCTGAGATTTATTAATGAAACAATATTTAGGATGAACTGCAATGAGTTTAGTATGTCTTTTTGTATACATGTTGGAGTTTATAATACTTCCGGTAGATACATGAGCATATCCTGTTGTTTGATTAGTGTTTTAGATTATTGTTTACCATCCAAAAATAACAACAAAATAAGTCTTTATCCCATTACGTAAGTCGTGCACATTCCCTCTATCTTTTACTTCTGAACCTCGCTTCAAACAGTGATAAATGTTTATTAACTCTTCTCTCCATCTGTTATTAGAATAATTCTAGTAGTTGGTTGTTTATACAATGATGTTAAACCATGTGGCCTATTGACTAAGGTGTTTTCTTCACTTAGGTACTCTTTTATGTAGATACTATGTTGATATCCGATGATTTTGCTGTGCAAGTGAAATTGCATGCATGTACTGGTGTTATTCATATCACATGCGTCTAATATGCCATTTCAGTTCTTCACAAAAACCTTGTGATTCAGACATGATATTTCGGATATTTTTTTATTAAATTTTGCTTCACTGTCTATAGTCTAGCCTCCATTTTAGTTCTAATATCACTTTATGTTTTACTAGATGGGTCACTTCTCCGTGAATGCAACAAACCCTTTGGAATTTTATCCGGTTGAGAAAAGGTGCGTGATTTTTTACCCAATTAGGATTTTGGTTTATGACATATTATAATTCTGTTAAATCTGAGCTGTGTTAAATCTTTTGGCATAGGTTCCCCATAGATGAGCTCCACAAAGTTCAGAGACCTGGCCCCAAGAACAAAGATGGCAGTGACACTGAAGATGATGATGAAGACGACGATGAAGATGCTGTTGAGGATGACGATGAGGGCGATGAAGATTTCTCCGGGGAAGAGGGTGGAGAGGAAGAGGACGATGAGGAAGGTGACCCTGATGATGCTGAGGCTAATGGCCAGGGCGGGAGTGATGATGACGAGGATGATGATGATGGTGAAGACGGTGATGATGATGATGACAATGATGAGGAGGACGAGGATGAGGAAGACGAGGATGAAGAGGAGGAGCAACGTCCTGCAAAGAAGAAGAAATGAGTAGTCTCTAGGTAGTGGTGTTAGGTCGTTGCTCTTGTTTCTTCGCATTTCCTGATTTAGGATTTGGATGGACGAATCATTATTGTTTTATCCTTCGTAGACTAGGACGTGAAACATCTTTGTTCCGTGATGGATCTCATTTGTGGTTCTAGTTCATGTCACATTCATGGTTGTTATGTATTTTCCATTTGGATTCCTGCGCAATTATCTTACCCTTTTTGCTAATCAGCTCGAGCGCCAAGCGCAGAGTGGTTTACTTGGTTTTGTTTCGGCAGGTCGATTATATATGGTGGTTCTTTTGTTCTGCGTCATAAATTTGGATAATAACAAATGCGATCATGGGAACAGATTGTGGGAAAAAGTCCAAGGATATATATATGAAAATAAAACAACAGCAAAAGTTATTAATTATTAGTAACAGATAGCAAACTTGCCATTTATTTATTCCAAAAAACAATAAGATTTTGTTAATTGATGTTATTCATTAATAGTTTCTGTTGTTGTTTTTTTTTATCTACATTTCATAATATCGATAGAGCAATCTTGGAGCTAATAATGTTTCCAACACGATTGTATTCAAAGCGCAAGTGATGAAATTGTAGCGTAGTGGTAAACA
>JAOVYX010004724.1:0-10013 GCA_035668315.1 Drosera spatulata
AATCTTATCCCTTCCTTAAGATAGAAATTATTTCAAGTTGAGTTTTGGTCGACATTCTCTGTTCCCTGTGGGATCGACCCCTGCTTCCATATCTACATTAGTATTTATAGCATGACAAAAACAAATTGGTACGTTTTACGATGAATATGGAAGACGCCATAATTACACCCTTGGTTGACTTCGCATCATTAGTCCAGTCTTTCCTTGGGGACCGTTGTAGTCAAGGCAAGAGGTTAGTTTACTATCTTTTTATTTTTTGCTTATAGGAAAACCCCTTTACAAGTTCATAACTTGCAAAAGACTAAGAACCTAGATTCTTGCACAAATCCTTCTTTGAACTCTGATGCAGCTTGTTGTTCTTCAGTGTAGACTAGTGAACCCCCTTCTTCCTAATTCTTCTTTATAGCTCACTTGAACAATTTGTACAATGATATCTGGTTTTTCTTCTTTTTGAGAGAATTCAAATTATCATTGTCCACTCATCTATATATTGTCCTCTGAGCTCCTTTGATCCCCTTTTATAGGCTGAGGGGATGAGAACTCACGACTGTACTATTCAAATGTTGACAGCTTTGTCTGTTTGCTCACAATGATCGCATCACTGATGTTGACAGACTTACTTCAGCTTTTCTGATCCTAGTACAGATTCTCCATACCTCAAATCTTTCATTTGACCAATCCTTTGATTCTTGTCCAACCTTGCAATCAGCTCTGCTGCATTCAGTCTACTGCCACTTAGTCTACACCCAGTACCATTGAGACCTCGTCTGCGCTTGGTCACTGTTGCAACCTCGTTTGCACCCAGCATTTCTGTAACCTTTTCTGCATTGCTTTATTGACCTTTGTCAACAAGATTGATTCTAGATCATGAAGCATTTGTAGGTCTTTTGCTGTCCATGTATGTCTTAGCTGCCTTGTTGAAATTTTTCGATCATAGTCTGCATCTGGTGGCCCATAATGCTCCCCATTTGGTGGCCCACATTCTCATCATTCTCTCCCTAAATCGACGCTAACAGAACTTCTAAGTAATAAGATAGCAAGATACCTACTTACATTGTTTAAAAAAAATTTAGAACTTAAAGTTACAACTTAGCAAAGAATTTACCTATGTTGTTCTTCTCCTCTGCTGCGCTTTGGAGGTAGTCTTCATGCTGTTCTCCATGTCTTCTCTTCTTCCCTTAAGGCCTTGAGGGTTCTTGTGAAGACTTTCTGTACTTTGCTGACCTTTCTCCTTCTGTTGTAGCTTGAGGACTTCTTTTGAGCTCTACTGTAGACTTCTGCTTTGCGGCTTCTGTCTCCATTTCTTTTGCTAAAGCTTTCTCCCCCTTTTTGTTAGCATCTGTTTGAAGAGCTATTGTGAGGGCTTCAACTGCAATTTTGAGAGCTCTCAGCTCCGAGGAGGTGATCTATTAAAAAGCAATGGCTTTGGCAATCTCAACTTACAAATTATTTTCCGACAGGCTTATTGGTAGTTATACCATACAATAGACCTTGTGGAATCCAACAGATGAAAGGTCTGCCCTAGTCCGCATTAGTCCAAATAAGGATATGGGAGTGAACACCAGGTTCAGAGATGATATACCTTGGGGGTGTATATGCTACTGACTTCTGGGAGTGTCACTCATTAGGTGCTCCTTGAGTTTCTGAAGCGTCACTCGTTTGGAGGATATGTCTTCTGCAGTCTGCCCTTCCTTGACTGCTGAAGTCATTTTAGAGCCCTCGTCTTCAATTATGACCACTTTCTCCCTCTTTGTTGGAGTCAGGTCAAGGGCTGTGATCTCTGTGAATGCTCCTTGATGAGTGTTTTCTCCTTTTCTTCAGACTGCCCTGCAGAAGGTTGAATTTCTCTGGCTAGAATCAAGCTTTTGGCTTTCTCTATAATGGAAGCTTATGTTCCCTGATAAACTTTCTTATCATGGCTTCCTTTTCAGGTTTGTCTAACAGTTTATCTATCCTTTATCTGTACTTTATCTCCTTTTTCTTTATGGATGGAATGGTCTGTAGAGCTTCTTGTATTGCCTACTGTTCTGCAGCTCCTGTTGTGGTTGTTGTTGTGGCCCAGACTTCTGATGCTGTTGAGGGGTATTCTGCTTCAATTCCTACCAACTCCATTCCAGTAGTAGAGATGGGAATAAGTGCAGTTGTATATGATTCCACCTCGGGTGCAGTAAACCTGATTGCTAGTGGAACTGCAGTAGAGGTGCTGAAGGGTCGATCAGTCTGCATCCGTCTCAAGTTTGCCTCGATGTCTTCTATTTTCTTTCTTGTGTATCCTCGAGCACTTAGCTCCTGTCTGAGTTATGCCATAGGTCCTTCCCTAATTTCCCGATAGCTCTGCTGCGCTTTCAGGATGAGCTGTTGGAGATTTTCATCAGCCCCTGCCTTGAGGTACTCTAATACAATGTTCGCATCATGGAGTACAACTATTTCTGGTTTCTTTGGAGGGATGGCCATTGATAATGTCGCTCCTTCATTGGTTGCAAGACGAAGCAATTCTGACTCCATTGTTAACTCCCTTGTAATGACTTCAGTTTGCTCGTCCGTAGAAATTGGCTATGTTATTTCTTCTTCTCGAGCTGCCGATTGTGCAATAGGTGTCCTTGACAGGGTCTCCTCTGCTTCTTTTGAGGTTTACGGAATTAGCTTCCTTCTTGTACTTTTTTTTAGTTTCTCTTCTGCAGTTTGCTTCAGTCTGCCTTCTGTAGGTTTCTTGGTGATTTTCTCCTTTGTCTTCACAATGGCCTTCTTGAGAAGCCGATCTAAGGCCATTGAAGTGGTCTGCACCTCCTTTGCTTTCTTTGAGAAGCCTCGAAATTGGATAAATTTACTCTTATCGAGAGGTTTTATAAAAATGTCTGTAATTTGTTTTTCTATTGGTATATATTTCAATTTGATATGACCTTTTTACACATGATCCCTGATAAAATGGTATCTGAAATCTATGTGCCAATCCTTACATGAAAAACTGGATTTTTTTGAAATTGCCATTGCAGACGTATTATCATAAAATATTGGTGTTTTTGAAAACGAAATACCGTAGTCTGCAAGTTGTGACCTCATCCATAATACCTGTGCAACACAGCTTCCTACAGCTATGTACTCTGCTTCTAAAATAAAGGTTGAGACAGTGGTTTACTTCTTGCTAAACCATGAAATCAATCTTGAACCAAGAAATTGACATGCTCCACTTGTGCTTTTTCTGTCAACCCTGTAACCTAAGTCTGCATCTGAATAGCCTTTTAGTATGAAATCTGATTTCCTAGAATATCAGACAACCAGATTTGGAGTTCCCTTGAGATATCTCAGGATCCTCTTTACTGTAGTGTAGTGGGATTCTTTGGGATCAGATTGATATCTAGCACAGACGCAGACTGAGTATAGGATGTCTGGTCTGCTTGTAGTTAGGTATAAAAGTGATCCTATTATGCCCCTATAAATTGTTTGATTTGTTGTTTTCCCGCTCTCATCCTTGTCTATTTTTACAGCTGAGCTCATAAGAGTTTTCATATGACTTGTATTTTCTAGGCCATATTTAATAATTATATTCTTCAGGTGTTTAACTTGATTTATGAATATTCCACTATTTAGTTGTTGAACCTAAAGACTTAGAAAGTATTTCAGTCTCCCATTAAACTCATTTGCAATTTTGATTTCATTTAGGCAGCAATTCTTTCACACAACTTATTATTAGTGCAACCAAATATAATATCATCTACATAGATTTATACTAAGAGTGTATGCTCCTTATGTTTCTTAAGAAATAGGATGGTATCTATATTTCCTCTCTGAAACTCATTTTCACACAGCAAAGTTGAGAGGGTTTCATACCATGCCCTTGGAGCTTCTTTTAAGCCACATAAGGCTTTGTCTAACTTGTAGACATGATTTGGATGTTCAAAGTCTTCAAATCCAGAAGGCTGTTCAACATAAACCTTTTCTTGCAATTTTCCATTGAGGAAGGCACTCTTCATGTTCATCTGATAGACTTTGAATCCTTGGTGTGCAGCATAGACAAGGAAATTCTTATAGCTTCCAATCTTGTAATAGGGGCAAACGTTTCATCAAACTCAATCCCTTCTTCTTGTGAGTAACCTTTTGCCAATAGCCTAACTTTTTTTCTAATGACTATTCCAATTTCATCAGTCTTATTTCTGAATACCCACTTGCATCCAACAACTGGATAGCTTTTGGGTCTAGACACCAGATACCACACTTCATTTCTCTAAAATTCATTCAATGCTTCTTGCATGGCATCAATCCAGTTTGGATCACTCAGAGCTTGATCTACTGTCTATGGCTCCATTTCTGATATGAAACATGCAGACATGCATTCTTTGGTTGTTGCTCTTCTAGTCTGCACTGGTGCATCTTTGTCTCCAATGATGACATCTTGAGTATGTGTCTTGATCCATCTTCTTTTATCTTTCTGTTGATCAATAGTGATCTCCCCTAGTTGTTGTTGTATTATGGGCTGCCCTGGCTCTGCTGTAGTGATGTTTCCCTCTACATTTGTAGACTGCTCATCCTTTTCTGCAACATCAAAGCTCTTGTCTGTATGATGTTCATTATCTATGCATGCACATTCCTCATGAAAAACATTAGCAATACGAATGGATGTTTTAGATTCATCAAAGAAAACGTGAACTAATTTCTCAATTGTTTGTGTTATACTCTGAAAGCTTTGCTAGTTGTGGAATATCCTAGAAATGTTCCTTTATCTATCTTAAAGTCAAATTTTCCTATGTATTGTTTATCATTGTTGTGTATGTAGCATTTGCATCCAAATGCATGAAAGTACTAGACACTTAGTGTCTTTCCTTGCCATAACTCATAGGAAGTCTTTTTATGTAGCTTATGTATAAGACACTTGTTTAGAACATAACAAGCAGTGTTTACTGCTTCAGCCTAAAATGTTTTAGGCAAATCTGCATCGGCAAGCATTGTTCTAGTTGCTTCTATGAGTATCCTATTTTATCTTTCTACTACACCATTTTGCTGCGGCGTCCTAAGTGTGGAGAAGTTATGTCTTATACCATGATCATCACAGTATTTATCAACTCCTGCTTGATCAAATTCAGTGCCATTGTCACTTCTGATTGTGACTACCTCAGTTCCTTTTTCATTTTGCAATTGTCTCAAAAACCAAGTTAGCAGACTACAAGTTTCACTCAATTTGTGTAAGAATATTACCCGTGTATATCTTGAGTAATCATCTACTATAACTAGAGTATTTTTCTTTTTATTTAAGCTTTCTACTTCTACTGGACCAAAATGATCTATGTGGAACTCTAGTTGTTTTTGATGAGTTTATTGATTTAAGACTTGCTCTAGACTGCTTGCCTTCTTGTCATGACTTACACAGCTTATCCTTCTTAAACTTGATTTGACGAAGTCCTCTTACCAGGTTTTCTGAGGATAGCTTAGCTATGGTTTTGAAATTTAGATGTGCTAGTCTTTTATGTCATCGCCAATTTATATCTTCAGCATCTTTAGTATAGAAACATGTAATTTGTGCTGTAATTTGGGCATCGCGCCCGGGCGTGGCACAAGGTTACGCACGGGCGCTTCAGTATTTTTCCTGAAGCACTGTCTTCTAGATGAATGGGACCCGGGCTTAGGATAACGTTATGCCCGGGCGCTTTGAGTGTCACCCTGAACCAAACGCTTCGCTTGTTTCGTCCCGCTTTGTCTCTGCTCAATCACGCTCTGTTTCCAACATCTGTTGATCGTCCTATTGCTTATTTGCTCCTACAAATCACACCGATGTATTAAAGCTCGCAAGTATAGCAAATAGGACCAAAATCAATACAATTATAAAGACATCGAAACAATAAAAGAAAACATGATAAAACTCAGCGTGAATCAAGCTAAAAAATACTCCTCATCAAAACGACGTTGCTGAAACGACGAATCGTTATCTAGCTAAGACCTACAGAAGCACTTTATCAAGGCCTGGCATTTCATTTGAAGTTGGTGTAACCAACCAATTCATATAGAGTCCCAAGAAGCCTCACTTGGAGCCGTGCGACAAATTTTGAGGTATATCGAAGGATCCATTAACTTTGCATTTTATTTAAGAAGGAAGGACATTCTCAGTTTTTAGGTCTATATGATGCTGAATATGCTACAGATCACGACACTCTAAGGTTAACTACTAGTTATATGTTCAACCTTGGCTCAAGGGTTATCTCTTGGTGTAGTAAGAGACAACCAACAGCGTCTTTGCCAAGTACAGAGACAGAATATCTTATAGTAACCATGGCAGCTCAAGAATACGCATGGTTGATGTATCTGATAGAGGATCTTCATAAACCTGTTGATTACACAGTTCAGCTTTACTATGATAATCAGTCAGCCATTCGGATGGCTGAGAACCTGGTGTTCTATGGTAGAATTAAGCATGTGGAAGTTCACTTTCACTTTGTTCGAGAGAAGGTACTGCAAGGGAAGATTGAGATGAAGAACGTTAACATCAATGATCAAGTTGTAGATATCTTTAGAAGGGATTTAATAGGGCTAAGTTGGAGATTTCAATGGTGAAAGAGAGAGTAGTCATTGAAGTTGAGTGTTGACCTATCAGTACATCTTCTACTCTCCCTACACCTAAGTTTCCTTATTCATTTTTGGTGTGCTAGTGTTCTTCAGTTCATAGCAGCCTAGTTTCTTTGTGTGGACAATTTGGTATGCAGCCATTGAAGCTTGACTAGCCTCCAATCTTGAAGGTTGAAAGGCAGAACATGGGAGTTGTATTAGGGGAGAATCACAGCTCCCACATTGCTATATCTAGGGAGCCTTGCTCCCTTGTTCATCATTCTCATAAATCAAAGAAAAGCTTCAAGCACAAGAAGCTTAAGGAGTAAAGTGTGTTGTATTTTTTAGAGTAAAGTGTGAAAGGAATGTAAATCCATAATTGTTGAGATAACTCTATGATATAAAACACAAAGAGCATTGTGTCTATCGTTTATGTTATACAGTGACTTGGTGGTGACATTCTTTCATCGACCCTGAGAGGTTATTGTGGTACGAGGGTATCTCACTACAGGAGACCTTGGGCTCCGGCTTGACTGATACCCTTTCGTGGATGTCCCTTCTACTAAAGCTGAAGAGAGCTTACTTATGAAATTGAATAAGTCTCACCAAGGGCACAATTATAACATTGAGGGTATCTATTGTCTGTCGTCTCTGTGTGATTGATATAATGATAAGTATAACAAAGTCTTGAGTGAACTGTTCAGTGTAGCAGTGCATGAGACTTAAACTGGCGACCTATCATGTCACAGTGTTATTGTCTCAGTTTGTTTGATATGAAGGTCCAGACTGTCATACCATAAAGGGTATGACGGTAGTAATGACGTTGATAATGTCTGGAGTGTCGATGGACGCATAGTTTCGAGCATTGTTACGTGGTGTTGAAACAAAAGATTGGCATAATTATTTCAGAGTACTGGAACAAAAGATTCAAGTGATCATTTCGCTTTTCTTTTATTACCTTCTTCTCTCGTGTAATCCCTGGTAAGGGGGCCAACACGTTATTGAGCTCCTATAGGTCACGGTTACTATTTCTTTGTCTTTCTTCTTCTTTTTGATACAGGAGCAACATTTGAAGGAGAAATGTGAGCTAAGATTTGATGCTAGATATAGCTTATGTGTGAAAGGTATTCTAATCTTAGAAAGAGATATAAATTCTCATTTAAAGGTGATATTCTAAGTTATGATTAAGTTTATCAAATGTTTCTAAACTAATGATATATAAGTGAACTTAGCTTCATTCTTATGCCTAAGTGAGGAAGTATAGTTTTTGCCTAGGTAAGGCGTTGGGCCTAGCGACAGTGACGTCATATGTATTATTAATAAGTAATGAAAAGTCGGGACGTTACAGATTGGTATCAGAGCCAAAGGTTTAGGAGAGGAATTAATTTGAATCATTTGGGAATAAGTTAAGCATAATACAAATGCATGGAATATAGGATGAGTATGATGACATGAGTTTCATTGGATTGAACTCATAAATTGTTTGCTTAATTGGAATTAAAATAGCACTTGTGCAAATAAGACCAAACAAGAACAAAACCTTTATGTTTTGAGGATATGTTTGGAATGATAAAGGCACTAAGATTTGCTAAAATAATATTAAGAGGATATATATATATATATCATGTGATAAATATGTTGTGAAAAATACGATCAATGTGTCTATCTGGGTTATACCTGTTGTATGAGTATCTTATTTGGTACCTACTATGTGTTGTTTGGGATAGAACTTAATGATAATGAGAAGACATTTCTATAATGGAATAGGATTGCAACATGCATTGAGTACAGTACGAGAGGAATGAGTCAAATGCGTAAAGTAAATAAGTCAAATGCTTTCATAAATGAATTATGAGGAAAATATATAGCAATGTGAACTATGGTAGTAGGGAGAGCATGAAAAAAAAAATGTTTACTTTTTTATTAGCCTCCGAGAAGTATAGCTTTGTGAAACGAAGTATAAAGTGTTCGGTTGAAGAGGATGAATAGATATGTAGGATAATTGTTATATATTTGAACATTGATAGTGAAATTTACCAATTAGTAATAAATGCAGAAAGTTTGAGATGGAGAATGGAAACATATTGCACATGAGGTGGACATGTTATCGGCATGAGATTGCCTGGTGTTCAATAATTGAGATGGGAAATAGACCTACAGGTTCAGCCAAAATGAAAATTATGCGGGTTGCCTCCCTTATTTAGAACATCTCTATGCAATGAAATGTTTTGTTATACCTAATGCATGACAAAGTGATCATAGTCAACAATTTTATATTTTGATCTACGCAGAGATGAAGGGTTATTGGAATGGATGAACAAATTGGAAGTAACAAATACTGAGTTAGTTACTCCCCTTGGGTTAAACATTGAGCTAGATGCCTTAATAACTGTAAGATGTTATACGCTCGGATGATAGTGATATTTTATTGTGAGGATATAAGTGCTGTATTCTCAAAGATGTATTTTGAAATAAAGGTTCATCGAATCTCATAAGAATACTCTAACTGGGAGTTAAGAAGCTGCTTATTGAGCATTGAAAATATTACTGGATGAACTATAAGACACATCAGTCTAACTACATGTTCTGTATGAATCCATGGATTGATGATCCAAGAACAAGAAAACACAATGTGTTTTGGGATTCATAATCGTGTATCAATTCGAGATTTAATGTTTGCCCAAGTTACGACTTTGTGATTAGAGATCATATAGAATCAAGTTGAAAACGGAACTTGAGGGCAGATACTGGTGAAGATTTGATATGTTTGCAAATCTCAGATTTTGATTATTGAATTGAAGAGACTTATATCAAATTTTGGAATACAAGAAAGGGTAAAATATGAGATAAGCCAGTGTTATGTTAACTATTCTTGAAAAGTATAGTGATGCGTAAAACTTAAACTCTCAATGACAATTTATTATTGGAGATATATAAGAAGCTGTATTGTTTATCTCATATGAGCTTCGAGAAAAGCATGGAGTACAAACTAAGTAGTGAGAACTGTGACAAAAGTGCAGGAAATCTTTCAGAAGGAACTTGGAGATTTCATCTTCATAATGCAAAACATATCCACAAATATTAGTTTGACGAGACTGAAAACTTCAGCAGCAAAGAGAAAGTTTTCTCATGTTCAAGAATTTCTTGGGATATTCGGAAGTTAATATTTTAGAATAAAACTGAGAGCTGTCGAGGTAGAGAAACGAATTGTAACCTGAACTTGAGCTGTAAATAAGGACTGTTTTCATGTCAAAAGAAATGTAAGTTAGAGTGTTCAAGGTTAATATTTTATATAGAAGCTCAAGTATATGCTATATCTTTTATTCTATTCACCTAGCATTCTAAGTGTAACGCCCCGGCCAAATCCTTGGTACTGGGTCGTCACCAAAACCGCTCGTCAGGCTCACAACTGGCCCCACAGACCAACACTAGTCCTTTCAGTGTGCTTTGGCCTCACTCGCGCACGTCCTGAGAAACTTCCC
>JAOVYX010004725.1:0-37899 GCA_035668315.1 Drosera spatulata
ATGTAATTTAGACAATGTAAAGGGAATAAAAACAAACGTTTAGAACGATGAAATGATGTGTGATTTCATACACATCAGGTTTTCTCCACGAAGTAGTGAACCCGGTCTAATAGAAATACGGTGTGACTAAGACGTTAGGAGGACAGAAAAAATGGAATGGTTACGAGATGTGTGAATGATTATTTATTACGTCTCACAGTAGGGAGTGAATATACCTATGTGTGCATGCTGATTTCTGAAATTTGATGACACCAGACTCAGTTTGTTTTTTTTTTTTTAACAGCAATAACCTCGTTTTATTAATTAAAAAAACAGGAGAGATTATAGCATATTTTCTCGGAAGGTGATTATAGCATATTTTCACGGAAGGTCATTATAGATATTTTCCAACCTGCTAACAAGGCACACAAGCTAAATCGTATCACAGCCATCTAAGAACAGATATATATCACTAGCTAAAGCCTCAGGATTACATGACTTCAGTTGGAAAATTCCAAAATTTCTCCACGCCAGGTTACATATGCTATTGAAGCAAGAGCATCCCTTCTTTGCTTTGCCATCCTTGGCATTCCCTTCGCTACATTCAGAATCCAATTCCTTTAGTGTTCAAACGACTGCATGTTGTATATGATTGTGTAGCTTCAAAACAATAAGCGCCCTATGTATCCGTTAAGTCCTAGTCACGAGAAATACTCAAGGGGGAAAGAAATACTCAGGGTGGGGAGAGGGGAGGGGTGAATTGAGTATTTAATCTTTGTGAGAACCAGTTCTTATGTTTTGTAAAGTGATGTACAAACTGATGTTACACTTAAAACCAGTTCTTATGTGAGAGTCAATTCCTATGAAGAGTCAGTTCTTCCACTTCCAGTTTTAGTTATCCTACACGCTTCTAAGTGATCAATAGAAACCAATGTAATGCAGGAAATGTAAGTGGACACCAGATTTATACTAATTCATCCCCAGTTTGACAGGGAGTTACATCCACTCTACACGCACAGTAACAACACTATGTAAACCACCTTATAAGTACACTCTTTGCTCTCTTGCTCACAGTTAATCAAACTACGAGACTTCTTTGATAGTTCCTCTATCCTAGGACATTACAAACGATTATCTATGTCTACCCCAAGACTAGACAATCCCTTTACAAAATACCCCTTGGTATCTTGACTCACGACTCTTACAGACTCTTGATCTCAGTCAATAATTGATCACAGCTCTACAAGGTAGATCAATACGAACAACTCGATCATACAACACAATTACCTATGGACATGAAAAAATCTAACATTGAGCACATCTAAGGTTAGAATTCACCTCGAGATTTCCATTGCAAAATCAGAATTCAAACCTCCTTCAAATCATCAAGATTAAAGTTGAAAACACTTGTTCGAAAACACGCAACGTTTTACTCTCCTCGGGCTTTGTGTGATTCGGTGAGTTTCAAAACCATTTTCAGTGTTTGTTAAATAATTTTTCAGTAACTACAAACCAGGGAGACATGGATTATCATGGAAGACAGGAAGAATCAGTCAAAACAGATTTTTACTCGTCTCCTTAGTTTTAGGAATATTTTTAAGCATTTTGTCAAAATAATTTTTTCTAAAACCATCTCTTCCAGAGATTATGGATCCGAAAAATCAGGGTTTCAAAACAGAAACGGTTACAGACCCAAGAGATGGCTCTTCAAAGACACAAGAGACTGCTCTTCAAAAATCATGTTTGTCATTTGATCCTAAGTGCTCAATAATTCAACTGTAGGATAAGATGTCGTACCTCACTGTCCTTGTACAAGTATCTAGACTGTAGATCTTCAAATTACATCAACTAGATTCTTTATGAGTTGCTATTTCTTGATTCTTGAGGCCTTTCACTTGAACTCAACACTTCAATCTTTGAGTAAGGTTCAATCCATGATCTTCAGGTTACTTTGTTTGCAGTATAAAAACATTCAGATCCATCCATGCTTGATTAAAAGACGCCATGCATTCCTTCAAATTTTTAACCTAAATGTGCACCTACACACATATAAACTCAAAACATTATTAGTGCACATCAATTTATTATCATCAAAACAAATGAGGTTCAACAATATCACTTTAGCAGAAAAATCACAGCCGAAGAATAAATGGATAACATCCTCCCTCAACTTGCCACATAATCCACAAGAGTCGATCATCTGAATTATGTTCATATAACCATCTCCTGGTTGGAAGCTTGTTAAGAAATACTGGCCAAAGGATAAACCCGTAACGAAGAGAGATTTCTTGATTCTACACCAGTTTCATCCATTTCACTCTTGGCGTATCATCACACAACTTCTTATATCCTGTCCTCTCAATATATCTCTTAATTCTGCATGAACTTAAATCCTCATCAGAGTACTTTTGAGCATCTTATCTCGCACCTTCAATAGTTCAAACCACACCCAACCTTGACCAGTCTTTCTCTGACATTGCCATTTAGTCACACCCTTCATATACATTTCATGAAGCACATTAATCCATAAATGTCCTGCTTCATTCCCCCAACCCAGATACAATTAGTTACATAGCAGAATTCCGCCATCTAAGCTTCTATACCCAGCCCACCAAGAGCCTTGTGGGTATTCAGAGCATATTCATACCTTGGACAAGATCTTCACCTCTACTTCATTTTATCTAGAACAACAACAGAGATCAATAGAATCTACGATCGAAATAGATGTATTAAAAGGAGAACAACCTTAATTAACATTAAACAATCAAATAATTTGCATAGCTTAGAAATCTTGCAGTCCATGATGTAATTATTGTTGTAATCCTATCCACGATATGCTTTGATACCAAGCTTTTGAGCAAACAAAGGAACTCCTAAATATCGGATATGAGGAGTTCCTAGCTTCATTCCCATGTCTTGGAACAACTCTAGTACTTTTTGTTATGAATTTAGATCAGAGAACAGATGGATCTGAATACCACAATCAAGCAACGATCAACATGAACAAGAATTGAGACAACGACACAAGAGATTTAACGTGACAAAAATACGATCACTCGGAGAAAAAACCTCACAAAGAAATAATCCACTAATCGAATCACACAATTAGAACGATCGTCTCTCTCAACTCACTCAATCTCACCTTTGTGTTTCACTCAAACCCTAAAAAACCTCTCACAATCTCTATGGCAACCCTCTCTATTCGATAAACAACTAAATGCAATATAGAGCTATTTATAAACTCATAAATAAGGAAATAGAAACAAAATCCCGGACCAAAACTGAACCAAATCTCGCATTCGGTCCAATCCTTCTTCACACTAGAAATAGGATCCGCGCCCGGACGCTTTGAAGTTTCACATGGTTCTCTATTTCGGATCATGGTCCGAGCCCGGGCGTGGACAAGGCCTACGTCTGGGCTTTGTGAAATCTTCTGCGCCTGTCTGACAAACTCCTTTATCACCTAATTTCTTCACGACGATTTCAACAGTCTACACCACGTCGTAAGGAGTTCTAGAGCCGATTTAAGCCTCCCGAAACACACAAAACACTAGATTGAGCAGTCACCTTCTTACCCCTCTTCGCACGACCATGCACCCCGTTTCCTATGTTAAGGGAGCTCCACCATACTCTTCTTTATTGGGATCCTGAGACCTCAAAGGCGAGGCTCACCACCTTTACTTCCGCCCTCAACTCCCTTTTGTACCGATTAGTCATCCTACATGATGATCAACCGCCCTCAGTTCTCTCTGTCATCCGTTAATCTTTCACTACAACACATATATCTTCCGTTGTAAAAAAAACTCATCGCAAAACAGATATTTCGCTACAGATTCGTCGCAACTTAGTCCTATTTGCGACGGAGAGAATTTTTTTCGTAGCAAAAAAAATTCCATGATTTAGTAATTCTTTTATTTTATTGCGACGGAATCCCATGAAAAAAAATATTTTTATTTTTTAAATTAATCATTTACTTTTTTAATTATTTAGAAAATAAAAAAATAATTATAAAATTACAACAGAATTTTGTCGCTAGATGAATTTTTTCTCCTTCTTTTTTTATTTTTTGCTACAGATATCTATCACTTTTTTTGGTTGCTACGGAGTCTGTCACAAACATTTGGTTTTTTGTTTTTAAAAATTTGATATTTGCAACGAAAATCCATCGCAATTTTAGTTTATATAAAAAATTAAAAAATTTAAAACCAACCGAAAACATGAAGCATTTTATTATATCATAACCTCTTGCGTTCCAAACCAGAATCTACCACCGAATAGAAATAAAAGTACATAAATCCAAATACAAGTTATCAATGGCCAGCTAGATTAGGATGATGTTGCTTTGAAGGGCATGAATCATCATCCGGACAAGGTGAAAATCATGGCTGATTATTCCAAGCCTCGGTCTGGCATGTGGAAGTCGGATCTGCGCCCATCTGCCTCATTAAAAAGCAGTCTATGACTCTATCCTCTGCATTTGTTGTCTCTGAGTGAGGACCTCTTGCTGCAGGCTCTGATGCCCCTCTAACGATAGTCTAGATCCACGTGCAATCTGTGACTGCGTCCATGAGATAGCAGAGAGCTGGCTCTTCGAATAAAATTGACTCGTAGCTGAGCCAATTCCATACACCATTCCCTTCAACGTGCCAGCAACCTCGACATAGGGTTGGGACATAACAGCTGTAAGCCGGTGCTGGAAGGCATCCGGATCCATGGACTGATTAACTTGCGACTCAGGGATCTGGTTAAGTAGCTCATTAAATAAATCCTATATTTTTTATGGAATCATTTATAATGAAAAAAACTTGAGAATTTTAGAATAATAAAATTTAATACAAATAAAAAAAATATATCCGAAACCGTGTGGCCGTCTCGTCAATCATGGGAATGCCGATCAGTGACTTCACAGCCAATATCCAATCCACGATGCTAGGAGTACCCGGCTGTTTATGGGAATCTCAAACTGTGTGGATTTCCTCTTTAAACTAATCTCCTAAAATGATGATTATTCAGATTTATTGAATTTTGAAATTAATATATAATGGACAAATATAATTGAGATCAAATTGAATAATTAAATTTTAAAGTTTTACCATCCTCTTCGCAACAACGATAGAGGAAGGACTGCACTTAGCGTGCTTCGCCTTCCCTTTGGTTTTGTTCGCGGCATTGATGCGGGACCTCTCTTGAATCTTCGGGTCAAAGATAAACCTCTTAATAAGAAGATAGCCAACATCCTCACTAATCCATGGAACAGCCTCGTACCAATCCTCTTCCTGCTGTATATTCTTTATCCATCCTTAAAAATGTCATCTCGCATACGGTCTTGCAACTTCTCCACCCAAACTGTACGTACTTGGGTATTCAAGGAAGGATCCCAAATAAACAAAGTTTGTAAATTATAAAATAAAAAATTAAATATGATAGATGGAGAAATTAAATTAAATAAAAACAGAAACATACAAAATATAAATGAAATATATATATCGCAAAATATCCAAACATCCGATCTCATACAGCAAGGGGGACCTCCTTGAAGTTCATCTACGACTCCTCATAGAAAGCCTGAAAGGATAACCCAGCCCCATGAGCCACATCCCAGTGATAAAACCTACAAATAAACAATAACACGAAAAAATGAGTTAGGAAAAAACTATAATATAAATTTGGTCTATATAAAATTTGAATGTAAATGAAAACTATGATCTGCTGATGTAGATACACAAGATGTACGAGCTCCACGAGTTCCACGAGAAGCACTACGAGAGGGTTATGCAGATGTAGAAATATGTGGGCTTAGCTCTACTGCCTGATCATCGCCGTGTAAATCGACCATGATATCAAACTGATCTGCCTCTAGGAGTATGGCCCGAGATGTGATCTCTATGCTCCCATCAACTGAGCGACCGCCACTAGGCTCACTACCTCGACCACTACTCCTCCCTCCATCGGAGCCTTCACGTCTACCTCTAGATGTGTCAGAAAACATCTATAAAAAGGAATTGTACTTAGTGGAACCAAAAATCAGACACAAAAATTATTTAATTGGTGCAATCGTTGTATTTATATTAATATTATTTTATTTATATTAATTATTTCAACTAATTTAAGTTATTATAATAACATTCATTCCTTTTCCTCGTCATCCTCCTCTTCCTCCCCTTCTTCCTCCTCCGTGTCTTCTTCTTCTTCTTCTATTTCTGTTTTTTCTTCTTCTTCCTCCCCCTCTCTTCTGTGTCTTCTTCTTCGTGTTCTGCTCATTCCATCTCATCATCTCTATCTCCATCATCATCATCATCATTCTCATATTCTGCATCCTGTATTAGTTCAAGAATAAGTAGACTGGCATTCAACTCTTCTTGAAAAGCTTTTTCCATTACTTCAGGAGCCTCAATTGTTGGCCGTGATTTCGTTTTGAACACAACCCACCATTTCGATTGTCGCAGTATGTATCCCAGATACGGAGCATATTACACTTGAATTGCTTGTGTGGCGAGTACAAAAGGATCATAGAGACCTCTATATCGCATGGTTCGATCAATATCAACAATCCCGTACCAATCCCCGAGACAGAGTCAAACCGTTCACACTTGATAGAATTGTCTCCAAACACCTAATCCTGGCGTGATATATTGGAGTTCCACAATGTCAACGAGGATGCCGTAATAGTCTACATCACCATCCCCTTTAACACACACTCCCTAATTAGCCATCGTCTTTCCCTTACCTCGATCATATGCGTCAAAGAGGAAGTCATTCACAACATATTGTTTGAACTTCTTTGCATAAATCGCTGGGCCGGCTCCAATTGTCTTTATAATCTCATTGCCTTCAAGCCACATCGCCTTTGAGGATCAATAAGTCAAATTTTGATATTTTTCAAGTATAAGCTGTATGTATACTAATCATTTTGGACTCACATGGTTTTTCAACCAAACCGGCCATATGTGACGATCTTCTATCCAAGTTGCCTCGGTAGTGCTAACACAACCTCTCCTCACCATGTCTTCCTCGAATAACCTATGAAACCCGGACCATGAAATATGAGGATTTTTTAATAGACAAACAATGCGTATTATCATTTTAAGTAAATTATCTTAGATAATACCTCTCAAACGGTGTAACAAATTCATAGTTATTTAGGATGTATCTATGAGCTGCCTCAATATCTCCTTCATCAAGTATGAGCTTCTTATTTGACCTTTTATTTTTCTCCTTCTTTTTGTCACTCGGAGCATATCCTCATTATCACCATCTCTTCTAGCACAATGAGGAAGATCATTAGCCTTAGAATCCATGCTCCCTGAAAAATACAACTTTGTAAAATTGCTTGCTTCCTCCAAAACAAAAGGTTCGCATATAAAACCCTCCACATGAGCTTTATTCCCGATCTTCTGCTTTAAATGAAATAAGAACTTACAAAATTGTCCATGTAAGTTTCAATATTGACAATGCCTCCCTTTTTAATGATGCATAATATCAAGCACTACCTTTCAAAGACATAAATCCAGCTATAGTAAATAGGTTCGCCTATATTCGCCTCGGACGGTAGATGGATTAACAGATGTTTCATGGAGTTGAAGAAACTTGGAGGCCAAAATCTCTCTAATTTTGCAAATAATCTTAGGAACGAACCTCTCTACCCGCTCCTTGTCATCGCAAGTAATACAATTGGAGCATAAGTCTCTGAAAACTGACTCAGCTCCGTGAAAGCTTTCCAAACATTCAGAGGCAATAACTCCTTGAAGGCAATAGGGATCAAACGCTACATAAACACATAACAGTCATGGCTTTACATGCCTCGTAACTGCCACTCAAACTCTTGAATGCAACGACAAGGTTTTTTTGTTTTTGCAGTAGTCTCTTTTGTGAAACAGCTCAAATATTCTTGCTTACCATGACTCTCTCATTGCCCTGTAATTTCCTCTTATTGGTGCAAAGTTTCTTTAAAAATTTAGCATATCTTTGAACTTGTTTTATAGCATCCAAAAGAGGGATGTTTACGTCTACTTTCTTGAAGAGTTTGAAAATATCTTGTTCAGCTGCTATCTTTTTGTCCTTAGCCAATCAGTTAGGAAAAGGAGCAGTTGAAATAGTCCTTGATTCATTTGGAGCCACAGGCTTTGACTTTTCCTCTTGTTGTTTAGGGGTTTGAACAATTTCAGTTACCTACTCCTCGTTTGATGAAGTTCAAGTTCATCTTCGATCTCACGAGGGTTTTCATAAATTCCTGTCAACTCTTTCCCACTTCTCAGAGTTATTGCGTTTTTAATTTCTCTCGGGTTTATTGACTGAGAAGGTAACTTGTTGTTCATCTGAGCCTTCAACTGCTTCATATCAGAAGCTAATTGGCTCATTTGACTTTAGATGCTTTGAATGTCACTCTTTGTCTCCTTGGCATCTTATTGCATTTGTATTTGTGTTATAGCCATTTGCTTAACCATCTCATCAAGTGACATTCCACTTGAAGATCCTTGATTATTCTTATTTGCATTAAAGTATTGTTGTTGTTGCTGTTGACCCTGACCAAATCCTGGAGGGAACTTTTGTTGTTGGGGAACATTCTGGGCGTTGTTTTGTCTTTCCCATCTAAAGTTTGGATGGTTCCTCTAGGGTAGGTCAGGCATATTGTTCCAAGGTGTTGTCCCATGTCCTTGAAAATTGACAGCGTTTACGTGTTCTTATAAGGAAGGACAAGCATCTGTTTTATGTGTTATACATTGGCAGAATTCACACGCCTTCACTTATTGAGGCTATGATTGGGTAGTGTTGGTTAGTAGTTTAGCAACCAAATCAGTAAGTACAACAATCTTTTTATCTGTTGCCGAGTTTCCAACTGCCTCTCTATCAGCATCGGCCCTTGGGCTGAAAACTTGAGAACTTTGGGCAGAAATTTCTATTAGTTTTCTTGCTTCGGCAAGAGTTTTGTTCGTTAAGGCGCTACCACTTGAAGCGTTTATTCGATGGCGTTCTTCGGGTAGCAACCCTTCATAGAAATACAGATTTAGGAGGTTTTCTTCTATTGAATTGTAACGTCCCGACTTTCCATAACATATTAAGACATAGTAATGCAAATGACGTCACTGTCGCTGAGCCCCAACATCCCAACTAGACAAAAATTACTTAACCGATTTAGACACAGAAATAAATAAAATCCACTTAAACATAATCCAATAATGTTTTCAAATACAATAAAATCTCATTTATTACATATTCACTTAATTCATAAACCACAATACAATAGATGCCTATTAGCACCATAACCCATATCACATTTGTCCGTCGTCTCTAACTCCTGAAAACACAGAAAAATTATAACCGTGAGCCATATGAGCTCAATAACGTATCGACCCCCTTACCAGGGGTTACACGATAGAAGTTGATTGGGAAAGGAAAGGGAAATAACCTCTTAGGTCATTTGATTCAACACTCTGTAACTTATTCTACCAATCCAACATTCATAATTATCATCTCAAAATCACAGTGAAAACAAACAATAGATATTCTCAGTGTTATAGTTGTGCCCTTGACGAAACTTATTCAATTTAAACTTATCAAACTTTATTCAGCTTTAGCAAAAGGGACATCCGCGAAAGGGGATCACCCAAACCGGAGCTCAGGGTCTCCTGTAGCGAATTACCCTCATACCAGACGATCGATGAAAGAATGTCACCACCAAGTCACTGTATAACTCAAACAACAGACACAACGCTTTTTGTGTTTTATACTATAGAGTTATCTCCCCAATTATAGATTTACACTCCTTTCTCTCACTCATTCTCTTTATACCAGTAATCAAGGCATAACACAAACACACACATCATCTTATCACGGCACACAGTAGTTGCAATCAGTATTTTATATCAGCCCCATTTAGTGACCACATCCATAGATTCCAATACATATTATTATACTCACGGTATAATAATACTATTGCCACACACAATAAATCTAAACGTTACCTTCTTATTGCAACTCCCTTACACACACGCTCAGCTTGTCCTTTACGTCTTAACAAGCGGATTCTCCAAGTCCTATAATATGATAGGATTCACATAGTAATATATTTTTTTATTCACATTACAGTATTAAACATATTTATTCGTACTTCGTGCAAAACCATTAGTGCTATTTGTGAGTGTTTGGAGTTGTTTTGGGGTAAAAAAGATCATTCTTGATCCAGAAGGTACTCAGATGGTATCTTGACCACTAGGACGGATATCCCGACCTATGAAACGGGTGTCTCAATCTCTGGAACGGACTTCCCAGCCTGTGGAACAAGCGTTCCGGCCTCGGGAACGAGCTTCCTGCCTCTAAAACCGGTGTCAGAGATTCTGTCCAACATGACCTTTTGAAGTATTTAAATCTATAACTTTTTGTATACAACTCCAAAAATTATCCCGTAAAATTATACATAAACTAGACTCCCATCCCTTTCTAATGATATAAGGCTTTTATCATAAAATTTTATCAATAATAGCAGTTAATTATTTTAAGTTTGTATTTTTTACTATTTGGACAGTTTGACCTTATTTTACTAATTACCTCATAACTCTCTACATACTATTTCAAATAATTATTAGTAAAATATTCTGAAAACTATAATTGCATACCTTTCCAGTGATATAAGGCTTGTCTTTTATATCTTATTATATAATTTCATATCAAACCACAAAGTCATCTCTATAACCAATTTTTTAAAAGTTGATATATCCGTATATTTTGATTTATATCTTAAGATTCACAACTCCAAATCATGATCTATTAATTTTATTAGAAATTAAACTTGTGAAAATCAATATATATTAATATTAGAATTTATTACAGAGTGTATAATTTCCCACAAAATTTCTAATCAAGACAATCATCTTCTATTAAATACGATGAACGATCCTCGTTGTACTCGTCTTACCACCTAGTTTCTCCTCTTCACCTCAAGCTTTTCCTTCTTCTCTTTTCTTGCTTGACTCTAATCTTACATGATAAGAGTGTTTTTGTTTTGTGTTTGTAAGAGATTTCCAAGAAAAGGAGAGCTTGTATTTATAGAAAACTAAATCAATGAAAATAATTTAACTGGATAATTAGTGGGTATTTATTGGATAATTAGTGGGTATTAATTTAATTTGGATGGAGTACATATTGACATAAAGAAAAACAAGTGCCAAAATTAGGTTTAGGTCATTTTCGTATAAATACGGTATTTTCATATTAAGATCGTATTTTTTCGTATTTGCATATTAGGGTTGCATTTCATTTATTTTTTGTATTCTTCCCCCATTATAACGTGAAACAAGCCTTATAAACCCGTAAAATAAATTATAATGTACGATAATTTACTATTCACATTAAGTATCGTGAAACTAAATTTTACAAAATTTTTCGGATCCTTACATGAATGGTGCGGACAACTTGCACATAAGCATTTGAAACGCCCCCAATATTCCTGAAGGTTTTTCCCCACCTTCTGTCTAATCCCAAAAATTTCTTTCCGGAGATTCGTTGCTCGACTTGAGGGGAAATATTTATCGAGAAAAACACTCTGTATTTTTGCGCAAGTATTGATTGATAAAGACGGCTGTTCATACAGCCAGTCTTTTGTATATCCTTGTAAGGTAAAAAAAAACATACGAACAGTTTCATTATGTCGACCGTTATACCTTCAGGTTTGGTCGACTTGCAAATTACGTGCAACTCTTTCACTGGATCTGAAGGAGTAGAGCTTTCAATGTGAGAAGATTCAAAATTAGAGACTAATTTCCTAACTTCAGATCCAGTTACCCTATCACTTCTTAAGTTCATAAAAATTCATATAAACTTCTTTAGATTTCAGAAATTTTTTTGTTTATTTTAGAAACAATTAAGTCCTTAAAGTAATTATTTTCTTCTCTTTTTTTGGAAAATAAAAATTAAATTAAAATCAAGAATAGAAAATTATCAAGTTAAGTTTGGTCGTACTGATACTCGTTACCACTCCTCGAAAACGGCGTCAAAAATTGATGCAAAGTCGGCAAAAGGGTGTAGTTATGACGACTTCCACGTTCGTCGTAAAACGTGTCAATTTGTTTTTATCCCGTCGTAAATACTAATGTAGATATGAAAATAGGGATCGATCCCACAGGAAACAAAGAATGTCGACCTAAACTCAACTTGGAATAATTTCTATCCTAAGGGAGGGGTAAGATTAAAGATAGAATTTTGGGGGGTGTTTCAACTGTTTAAAAGGATAACTTAAAATCAAACTAACTAGATCGAATAAAAATTAAGAAAAAATTGAGATATAAAGGAGTTTTCTTAAATTGGGAGTAATGTAGGGATGATGGTTGAATTCCTTTTGATTCATCTAAATCAATCACGGATGTTATGCAATACCTCTAGCACGTTTCATGCAACATATTCATCATTAACATCTTTGGTTTTAGTCAAATAAGTTTCATCTCATGATCAAGGGACATCTAAATTCATCAATGCATCCCTACTAATGATCTACTTACTCATATCGATCAAACTAAGAATGGAATGATACATATATTGAAAAATAGATACTCTGCAGAAAGTAAATATCTGAGAACAAAGGTTTTACAGCACACAATGTGTTCCAAACAGATGTCCAATGCTATACAATGAATTGCGGATCTATTCTCCTCCAAAACTTGATCAAAACCTTCGTCGGCTTCTCCTCTTCGCGTCTCCGCCTCCTCTAATTGTCTCTACCGTCACTGATGTTCTCTCCCTCTAATTAGAAGAATCGTAGAGCATGTATTTATAGAGGTAGGTCGAAGGCAAAACGATCCGAATTATAGAGGTAGGTCGAAGGCAAAACAATAAATCTGCATCTAGGAGACCGTTGCGGCCGTGACCATGGAGGAATCATGCCCGTGACATATTAAAAAATCCCGAATTTTGCTAAAATTGACCGTCGTGCCCGTGATCATGAAGGAGTTGCACCCACAACAGACACCTTGCCGGCGACATCATGCTGTGGTGGCCACGACAGGTGTGCTGATCACCTAAAACTATTACAAAAAATATTAAACGATGTCCAAAAATTCTACAAACTTATACAACATTTCTAAACATGCTAAACTAACATATCGACGTGAAACTTTGGCGCATTAGCTCCCGAAGCACATGAAATAACGATAAACTTGTGAGTTTCAGCCTTTGAGCTCATGACTTGTCTATCTTTTTCATCTTTCTTCATTTTGCTCCAAATTTTATATCCATCTGTCAAAAACATAAAAACGCAGCAGTACCAACATTCCAAAACAAAAAGACGCTAAAAACATAAAATAGACGATACATGATGCATAAAACAAATATTTAAAGTAAAGAAATGATGTGTCTTTTCATAGACATCACTCAACATATCCCAACACCAAACTAAACCTGCTAGAAAATGCCCTCAAAAGTTCTAGCTCAATAGTCATTGAAATTTGGGCATTACATATAGTTATGTTGAGTATTTATATTTATAAATGACATGTATTGCGACCATCCCGCCAGAAGTTCTGGCTCAACCTTTAGTGGGTGTTAATTTCCTCAAAATTTGCTCATTAACCGATCGAATCATCTATTTTCTTAAATCATGGGTGCTTCCTACATCACTGTCTTGAGACTTTCTATTTCTCCTTCCATTCACTACATACCACATCTGCAACAGAGTTGATTGTTGTTCGAGATAGAACTGGCCAATTCTCCACCAATCGTAAACGCTCTATCCGCGGCACCGGTGTACAATATCGACCTTGTTTTGACTAAGTTCATGATAGGGGCCTTCCATGAAAATATGTTGGTGGAACAAAATAAGAGGTTAGAGCATGTTTTATGTTTCTTCTATTTGTCTTCTACTTTTTCTCTACTTTCTTCTATCTTTCTACTATTTGTCTTCTATCTTTTCTTTATTTTTTTTCTATTTTTTATGTATGTCTTTTGCCTTTCATGGTGTTGCTATCGTGATGTTGAAGTTTAGCCCTTATTGTAACGATGAGTTTGATTTAATCTACAGGGTTGGAATTTTCGAATTAAGATATGATTGGTTAATAAATTATGGGTTGATGGTGAATCGGTTTAGACTTTTAGGTTAGATATGATTTGGAGCTGTATTGTGATTAGATTGGAAATATTTTGATCAAAATTAATGATTGACTTTGGACGATGAAATAGGTCAAATGGATTTCCTGATGCGCATAATAGAAATATAATGGAAAATTAAAAGTTTGCATATGATCTTTAGACAGAGTGTATTCAAGTGTCCATTTTCTAAATTTGAGTGGGATAAATGTTCCCACACGATAAATTATTTGGGTCTTATGTTATTTTTATTATATCTTAGATCCTTATGATCGTTAAAGTTACGAGTATAAAGAGAAACTCATCAATTATCGAGTCTTGTAGAGCATGTCCAATGGGACATGGTATTTTGTTATAGACATAACTATATTTAGGAAATGAATAATGTAAATTTGTTATATTTTGTCAACGCTCCTCCAATGTGTTGTGTTATATTTTAGCATCGTCATGTGATCGATTGTCATAAATAACTGATAAAAATGTGCAATCCCTCTGTTTGTATAAAAATTGATGAATAAAACTTAAGAAGAAATTATGTATAAAATAGATGCTTAGGTTGTAATAATTAGATAGGTAGATACAGATTAGGGTCAGAGGTCGTGCAGCAGAGGCATGCAGACGAGGGTTATGTAGACTATAGGGAGCTACAAAGTTACATGTCAAAGTTCAGATGCATACGGCAACAAAAGTGTTTCAGAGTTCTCATGATTTAGTACCATTTCGTTGTTCAAGGCCAGTTCCAGCAGCAAAGTGAAGTAAGCCATATCGCATTGCAAGTATGTAAGCTGAATTGTAGAAGACTGAGTGCAGTGATAAGTGCAGACGAGGTTACACGTGGAAAATTTTTGGCAGAATCAAAAAGCCTTTAAAAAGCTTTTTCAAAATTTAATTCTATGCCAAATAAGATAGCATTGGGATGGTGATGAACTTCCTGATCAGTGAAGATTATATGTTCGTGCCTTTCATCCCTATGAAACTGTGGTCATAAAGTTTGTTTTAATCTCAATTATCTTTTGCTTTGATTTGTTTTATAAAGAAAAGAAGGGGAAATGGTGAAGTTGCTTGCGAGTTGGAGATTTCTGTTAGACTCACAAGCAAATCGGAATTGCATCAATTTCCCCGTTTCTTTTCTCCTTTAAATGCAAGATGTTTCTTTCCATTTCTTTCCTATCAGAACTCAACAATAATTAGTTTCTCTGCTCCAACAAATTCTTTTCGAAACTGTGGTTTTATGGATTCCCTCCTGCTTCTAGGTCAAAAAAACTGTGGCTGGATGGTTTCTTGAAGCTAAATGGCATTTTAACCCTGAAGGAACTTTCGGATCTCCAAGAGGTGATGCAGGACAAAGAACTGAATCTACGCACAGATATCTACGAGATTCTTCTGAAGCAGGACTTGGATCTCGACTGACATGCAGCTCGTTCTTCAGTCATAGTACGCTGTCAACATGCTAGGCATGAATCCTTTAGCTACTCTTTTTTTCTGACTCCAAATGGACAGATGGATGTAACTTGACAGAATCCATTACATTTTGCTTCCCGAATACTTGATGCGTATAGATGTGCTTTTGAATCGGAAACAGAACTTGAAACAAAAGACGTCAAATAGAGAAGAATGACATGGTAGTCATTTCTTTTCTTTCTGTTCGCACCGTGTAACTTATTTTTATAGACCAGATCTTATATGCAAGTCAAGGCTGCAAAACCCAACTTCCCTTTAAAGAGGTCATATTCCCAAAGATAGCTCTGCTGCAAGATGCTACCAATTAGAGATTGGTAGTCACCACTAGGAAGCAGCCCAATGCATTTTACATTAGTCTCATAGTCAAGGAAATAGCCCCCTTAACATGCGGCTTGAACCGCGCACCATCATTGAAGCTGAAAACGAGCCTTGGGACCATAGGTCTGTAAAATTTAGTGGTGTTGAAGCAATACTCAAACGCACGCGGCTCTGGAGGTAGTTGTTCTAGATGTGTTGATAAGGCTTCTGTTAGTGCTGCCGTGACTGCATCGTATATTGGTTCAAGGTTGTACGTGGATTGGGGCAAGTAGTGAATTGTCATGCTGTGACTGGACAATTGAAACAAAATAAGGATAAAAAATCGTAGAAAGTCTAGAATACCTGAGTCGACTATTGTTCCACCCTGGTTATCGACATCCTCCCACACTTTGTGTAATATTCAACATTTTTCCTCTGACAGAGATTCCCTTCAAACAGACGACATACAGATCCTAGACAGCCACCGAAAGAAGCTCCGTGTATCACATCCTGCCGACAATATTAGTCTCTTCCTTGTTCCTCTCACCAAATACAAGGTAGTTGGAGGCATTACGACGATTGAGCATATCGACCAAGCAATATGAGAACTTGCCGCCGCCATATTTGGTGGCTGCTCTGTATGAAGGATTGGTTGTTGAATCCCAGGCCTAAAACTCCGTTGCCTCCTTTTACTGCCTTGCCTTGGATTGTATCTGTGCATCCAACTACATTGAGTAGTGTAGCCTGTGTTCCGTTTAATATGTTATTGAAGTAACTGTAGCCACGATGTCATAGCAAGAATGTTAGACATGTAAATCAGATAGTCGTCTATATTGAGAAGAAAACTGACAAATTACTTTAAACAAGAATCTACTTTGAATTGTGCTTTCATCTGAATAAAACTAACTTGACTATATTTAATGCAATCTCATATTCATGACGTAAAGTTCCTTCAGGAGATTTAGCTAGTACAAACGCACATTATATGTATAGCTCTACTTGTTATGTCCCACAGTTCAGTATCATTAGTAGATGCACAGCAATAAACTTTCAGTTTTGGCTCTACAGATCATCCTCAGCTCGATGAAGCCAAAAAAAAAAAAAAAAGCCAGAGAGAGAGAGAGAGAGAGAGAGAGAGAGCGCATAGGTACCTGCATCTATAGGTACAAGGATGTGGGCAATGCATAAGGGAGAAATGCGCGAGAGCTCTACAGCACAAACCCTTGATTCACACGTAATCAATATAGATGCTCGTTCAGCACTAAACGCCTTCTCTGTTCTATCTCCTCCTGCAATCTCCTTCGGGTTCTCCGTGAATGTGCAGTTTATCCAGGTCAGGTTTCCCTATTCTACATCCTCCAATGTTTCGGCTCATGCCCTTGCTTTAGCCATATCCGTTGACAATCAACTTCACCTACTGTGGTGGCATTCCAAGCTCAATGTCGACCAAATAATCCAGCACTGAGAGATCGGGAGGCACATAAATTGGAAGTTTCACGGAGGGAGGGCTGCTCGCGTTGTGTCTTACCTGTTCCCTATGCTTTGCCATGAGCTCTTCCATAGCCACCCGTCTCTCCTGCTCCCTGCGGTTCCTGTTTTCCCCGCTATAGCGAGGGTTTTTATACATTATGTTTTAGCAATCATGATCCACGCCAATGCGTGTCCTGAGTTGTGACACATATAAGTCGCCGTAGTGGCCTCATTGAACAGAGTTTCCGCATTAATAAAAAAGATGAGAAGTATGATAAAGAGCAGCGTCAATAGAGCTCATGAACAAACAGGGCGCTAAATAAGAGCAAACGGCTTCAAAAAGCAAGTTCAATCATGAACTACATATGATGTTATATCTATATTTTGATATCAAATTATAAAAACAAGATTTTAATTATGTGTTAAAATTGATGTCAAAATAAAACTGAGTTAAACTTAGTTTCAAATTTGACATCAGATATAAGTGTAGATATAATTATCATGTTTGCATTTTGTAATTTTTTCAATTATCTATGTTTAAATTGGGATTAATTCATCAATAAATATATAACTGAGTTGAATTGACCCCATTTTGTTTTAAAACACAACTAAACATTAAAGCGATAGTTGTATAATTGATGTCAAAATTATTTTCATAATGTTAAATTACAATAATAATTACATCTATTTTAATTTAATTATTGGACTTGTTCTTAATAAATTGAATAGATGAATTGGTTGCAATTGTCTTGTAAGAGAGGCAAGAGATTGTTTGGAAAATGGAAACGAGGTCCATGCGAGAAAAAAGGCTTGCCTCTTCTTTTGGCAAACTGAAAGTTTTTTTTGTTTTTGGATAGTATACTGAGACTATTTTTAAGCACACATGAGTAGGATTCTGTTTACTTCTCAAAGTTGCGAGCACTCCTATCTCTTTTGTTATCGTCCTTTATTTGGGATAATGCTTTGTGTCTTGACTAAGACCAAGTCTATGGGGTTATCTTTTAGGTTGCCAAAGTCAAAATATAGTAATTTTTAATCAATTATGGATCCCTGGTATACAACTTTGGTTGTTATTTTTTTATTTTTGCCATTTGCACTGTCAAATTTGACATTAAAAATATCATTGAAATTTTTTCCACATCATCATCAAAGTGCAACATTTCAACAAATCAATATCTCAAGAAAAAAAACATTGGAATTACTAAATTTAACGTAGCACCATTAGAGAATCATATCTAAAATTAAGGGCCTGTTTGCATCATTTATGTTTCTGATTTTTTATTTTCGTTTTATTGATTGATGAAATATAGCTGTTTCTTTCATATATTTGAAACGGATGAAACGAAAATAAAAAACAAACAATCAGAAAAAATGGTTATTAGTTTCTGTTTATATTTCTTGTTTTATCTGAATATAATATTCAAGATCCCCTCTGCATAAAATCATTTTATTTTGTAAAGTGATTTCGGTTTTTGACTACCATTTTCTATTTTAGTTACTGATTTTGATCTTCACAGTTTTGAACAATTACATAAAATGACCCCTTGGTTTTTCTGACACTGTTCAATGAGTAAATTATAACTATGTACATGAAAAAATAACTTGATGTATTGGACTTGAGTTAAAATGTTGATATAGACATGTTTCAACCTTTGTTTGTTCTATTGTTGCTTCTAAATGTAAATTTATGTGATATTTTGCAGTCGTACTGGTAATCAATATACTCTATTTTTACTCATTAGAACTCACAAACATTTATTACAAAAAATTATTTATGATAAAAAGAATAACCTATTAACTACTTTGCACGACTATAAATATTTCGGAATAAAGGGGATAATGCAGCTATGGCAAACAAACTACTGTAGTAGTGTTTTGCACATACAAAATCAAAGAAAAAAGAGAAGTTCTAAAATTCAAAATCTTTGCGAATCTTTTCCATTACAAATCTTATAAATCTGACAATTAAAACACTAATGCAATAGCTTGTTGGCCATTGCTGCATTTGTCTCCTTTTCTATAAAATTATTGTACATCAAGGGCAACATAAGTATACTATACTATAGTCAGTTGCTTATGTTTCAATAAATCACATAGGCAAACATGTCCTTGAAAACATCAAAAGTACTTTCGCCGTTTTATTTTAATTGTAACATTTGTTTTCTAAAAGATTGTTTCATTTAAATTACAAATCATCCTCCCATGGTACAAGTTTTTCAAAAAAATTCCCAAATCAATGGGATTAATTAATTCCCATTTGATACAATTTTTTTTTTCCTCAAAAAAAAAAATCCGCTGTCTTGCGAAACCGTCACCTGTTTGTTTTTGTTTTTTCAAATCATCTGTTTCTCATTCGAAATCATCGTCATCGTGATGCTCAGCATCGTGATCGTGATCATCATCATCATCGTGTTCATCATCGTTATCATTATCATCATCTTTGAAAATCATCGTGATCGGTTGGAACCTGGGTCTCCTGAGCAGAAGCAGCAACTCCTTCTCCACGGGCTTTCAAGCCTATTTCTCCTGCTTCTTTTACCACAATCAGAAATCCATCACCTTCATAAATCCCCACTGATCTCGCCAAAAAAATACTGGATTCAAGGACAAACTTTTGACCTGATACAGGGATCTCTCGAAGCAAATTAAACTCGAACTGCAGTCTCAAGAGGCATTTCGATACACAAGATAACAACAGAACACGATCAATTAGCCAAATAATGTTGAGTTTGGTACACAAAACGAACCCTGGATTAATTACCCCACCTAGTATATATATAGCATAACAGCTATTAAGCCCTCATTATTCATGACACCTGCACTCGGTTCGTCTGAACAAATCAAACAGTACGTCAGTATAATTTTACGTTTTAATCATATTGGATAATATGAATATCATGTTTTCATCATATGATTTCAATTATTTTTCTTTTGAAAAATTCGAATAACTAAACCCTAATTTATCACTTTCATTTTGGGTAATATGAATATCATATTTTCATCATATGATTTCAAGTTCTTAAAAATAATCTAGTGTTCCAAAATAATTTTCGTTTTGATTGAACAAAAAGAATTCAAAAGGTGTGATTTTATTTTGTATCTTGTGTTTTATGCTTTCGTAATTGTTGGTTTAATTGCGAACACCGTTTTTTAAAAAATTAAACTGACATAGTGTTTCATTTATCAGGCGCATTGTTTCGTTCAAACAGTGCGCCTGAAGAAATCAAACAGTGCGTCAGTATAATTTTGTGTTTCAATCATGCTGGGTAGTATGAATATCATGTTTTCATCATATGATTTAAATTTTCTTGAAAATAATCTTGTGTCGCGAAATAATTATCGTTTTGATTAAAGAAAAAGTATTCAAAAAATATAGCTTTGTTTTGTATCTTGTGTTTTGTGTTTTCGTAATTGTTTGCTTGATTGCGAACAACGTTTCGAGAAAAATTGAACTGACACACTGTTTGATTTATTCTGACGCACTATTTCATTCAAACAGTGCGCCTAAATATATTAAATAGTACGTCAATATAATTTTATGTTTCAATCATGTTGGGTAATATGAATATCATATTTTCATCATATGATTTCAATTTTTTTTGAAAAATGCGAATAACTAAACCCTAATTTATCACTTTCATTTTTGGTAATATGAATATCATGTTTTCATCATGTGATTTCAATTTTCTTGAAAATAATCTTGTGTTCCGAAATAATTTTCGTTTTGATTGAAGAAAAAGTATTCAAAAAGTTTGATTTTATTTTATATCTTGTGTTTTGTGTTTTCATAGTTGTTGGTTTGATTCCGAACAACGTTTCGAAAAAAATTGAACTGACGCATTATTTGATTTGCTCAGGCACACGGTTTCGTTCAAACAGTGTGTTACCCAACATAATTGAAACACAAAATCATACTAGCGTATTGTTTGATTTGTTCAGACGCACTGTTTCGTTGCTATCTCTTATTTTGCTGCACAACTTACTATAGTTTGTAATATTCAATGTTTGGATTTGTGTTATTATGACTCTATGAATTGCTTATGCATATTCACCTTGGTTTATGTGTTACTTAGAATGAAGGTAAAGGATAACTCATTTTGCAGGCACTGTGGGCTAACCTTTTTTATGATTTCAAAAGGGGGAAAGGGAGTGATGGTCCTCTGGTTAGTTTTATGATTCCTACATCTTATTTATCATTTTTTCTTATCTTCTCATTTCAAGTTGTCTAGGTCTGAATAATTAGAGTTTTGAGTTTTCTGATATCTCTGATTAACTTGTTTCCCGAATGCACTAGATGTTTTAGTATTATTCCTAGAATAGCTTTAAAGGTCTAAACTGGAATATTCTAAACATTGAGGTTCGTTGTTGGTTCATTGATAGCTTGACATGGTTGTGAAAATGCTATGCATGTGTAAATTTATGCTTCAATCATGTTTTATGAAGCATTCAGCAGAGACTCTGGAATGTCAATCTTAAGTTGCTGAAAAACTTAAGGTAAGTTCTCTGAACCGACTCATTCAGTAGAACTAGTCCTTTTTAGGTATGAGTTGCTATGGTCCTTAAACTTTTAAAGTTATGATTGAACCTTAAGGTAAGTTCTCTGAACCATCAAATGTTTGTCATCATTAAAAAGAGAAAAGTTGTTGAACCTTGTGATGTTTGTCATCATTAACGCCACTATACTTATAATTGCAAAATTATTGTTGTGCAGTTTAGTACCAAGAGGCTGAAATCTAGAGGAAACCTAAAGGTAATTCATGAAATGGATCTCAGAATTTCAACCTCAAGATTGCAACTCAAAAGCAATCCACAACACCTACAAGATGAAAGCTGCAGTACTATCATATAGTGTTATGAGCATCATAAACAGGTTGGTTCTTTTATTTAGTCAGTCGTAATTGTGAGCACTTAAGAATTTGAATCTATCTTATTCTGTTTTTATAATAATCCCTGAAACTGCTACAACGATTACAACACTATAGCCTAGAGAGGAGGTGAATAGGCTAAGTGATCAATATTCGATCCTTATTGGAAATCTTGAATCGAACGCAGTGGAATAATAAGGTTGTAGTTCTAACTGATAGTTCTTCATTTTATTATTGATTGTTGAATGAACACAAAAATTCAATCAGCAAGAAATATAAAATGAACACCAGATATAACGTGGGAAACCCTAGTTCAGGGAGAAAAGCCCACGGAACAACACAGCAAATCCACTATTACAAAAAGGATTACAAAAGGTTTTTAGGTTCACCTTTCAACCTTTGAGTTTTCCTGGATCACTCAGCAAACCTTGTTACCACACAAAAATAAGATCACAACTGATCTACAAAAGGTATTCAAGTTCACCTCTCGACCTCTGAGTCTTCTGAATCACTCAGCGAACCGTACCAAGAAAGAATGAAAGTATCTGCAAAACTCACAAAACTATGGAGAATGTAAAAATCTGCAGAGATGAAATCCAATCAATCGAAGATGATGATGGATTTCAGAAAATCCTCAATTGTAGAAGTCGCTTCGTCGCATGGAGAACCGAAAGTGGATGGTTCTTAAATCTTGAAGCTTGCAGTTGAGATGAATTCGCAAAGAGAGTATGTGCGCTGACAAATGAATGAATGAAATTGATTTTCCAACTGAATCCTCCATCCGCCTTTTATCGATCTTGGATACCTTGGAAAAATAAAACAGGTTGTACGAACATTCAAATCTTTAGTTTCTCATCTGTCTTCACATCAGACCTTGATGAAGTCTGTTGAATTCATCCATGGTAAAGCCGCAGTCTGATGTAGTGCCGAAGTCTGTTTGTCTTTGTCTGTTCCAATCACATAAGTCTATTTGTCTTTGTCTGTTCCAATCACACAAGTCTGTTTGAACTCCTTTGGTCCAACACTGCAGTCTGTTGAATCTCTTCAACCCAGAAGTCTATTATCACAAGTCATAATCTTCTGATCTCTTCAGAACTTTGCTAAGCATATATCATAGAATCTGAAACGCCGTAATCTAAATAGTCTCTCAGAATACAGACATACAATAAAACTTTCCAATCTTCATTTGAACTCTGTTTCCTGAGCAATGAAACTCTGATATCCTGAAGTTTTCTCATCCAGTCTGATTTACTCAGTACTTTCAACGAAGTCCTTTCTCCTTCAGAATCCTGACTTTGTCAAGCACTTTCTAGGACTATTATATGTCTAATGTTAGAGATATAGAGTCTAATAACAGATAATATGTATAGAACATAAACAAGTATTTTGACATAAAAAAATGATGACAGACAAAGTAATCAAAGTATAAGGTCTGATCCACCTCCTCAATTAGGCACAAAGTCTTATTCACTTCTTCAAACCCCGTCTTTGAAAACAACTATTCTTGGTACAGTTACAATTCTGTAACAGAATCCTTGGTTTTCGGATAAAGATTTAAAAAAAGATTTTTCACTGAATATTTTCAGTTCTTTCGAAAATCAAATCTTTTGACAAAAGAATATATTTTCTATTGAGTGGAGAAATATTTTTGATTAAACGATTTGATTTTTACAAATCATCCTAGTTTTGAAGGGTGTGGAGAAGCAATTTTTTGACCAGTCTTCTCCTCGTTTTCACCCACGACCTCCATCTCTCCATTATGCTCTTTCACTAAGAAATCGAATCACAAGCTTTCAATCGTCCAAGGTTTTTCAAGATATCTTGCAGATGGAAGACGAAGCTAGGGAAACCTATGTCGAGGGATTTCCAATAGTGCGCGATGGATTTGGAAGATGAAACCAGGGAAACCTGGATAAACTGTCGTTGCCTTTCTCAATTTGTTTAAATTAAAATTTTTGTTGTGCCAGTGTGGAAATGGATTTGAAGGCGGGGGAAGTAGTTGTGCATTTGATCGATGGGGTTATTATGGATGTTGCGTTCAAGCAATCCATTCAATCAATCCCTCGTGGTTAGAACAGTGTGCTATTTATGAATCCAATCTCAAGAGATTAAAATGTTGGTTTTTTAGGTATCTATAGAAAAGTCCGTATTGTTGCAATATAATCGAGAGCATTGAGTACAAATAGTGCACATCATATTTGTATATATATATATATATATATATGAGCACTATTTATTTCGAAAACAATGACGACATACACGCGTGATGACGGACACATATATATTGTTTGTTCCGAGGACAAAAGTGACGATGATGAAGAACGATGCTGATTGTTAGTGATGATGGTTAGAATTAGGTTTGAGATGATTATTATAATCTATAATAGATTGTTAAAATTTAATTTTTGATTTTAAATGAGGACAAATAAGATAATGATTTGAAGTTTATAACTAATTGTTAAATAAAAATTTTCATTATAACCCATTAGTAATTAATGATGTTAAGAGCACTAGTTGGTAATTGTCTCGAGAATGAAAAGAAGCCATCTAACTTTCAAGGGTAACCATTTAAACATAATAAAATCAAATCCATAAATACCAAAATTTAAAAGTTTCGATGAATATTTCCTTTAAAAATATTTCCTTTAAAAATATTTCATTTTCCTTTAAAAATACCAATGGGCCACCGAGCACCTCCATATGTGCCAAATGTGGTGCCATTGGGCTGAGGTGCGTGTCCACCCTTGCCTCCATATAAAGCCACCACATTTTTCCACTTTTTGGACATCTTTTGTATTTGGTTAAGTATTGGTCAGTTTTGAAACTTGTTTCGTGGCATTCCGATCATCAAATCATCATCAAAAAATGGAGAAGAAGATCAAGGGAAATTGAGGATCATTAATCATCATATTATTTAGTGGAGTTCATCCTTAGTTTCCTCTTTCCCTTAGTGTTTTATGATTATACTGGATAATGGTTTGTATGCACAGAAAGTGTTTGATGATTTGTCTTTACGTCCAAATCATGAGCTAAAGACTCGATGAGGGTCGTGATATAGTTTGAATAGTGTGATGATCATTTCCATACTTTGATTTACTTGTTCGTTCATTGTTTATGGTTGTGTGTTGGTTGTTGAACAAAATGCCTCACTTGATTGTTCACCTAGCGTTGATCTTGTCGTTTGCATCGATTTTGAGAGAATAGGTGTAGAAGTGACCTCGGCAACCCTCACCTTGAGTTAAACGTAAGGTCGAGAGACCGTTTCATGACTCTCGTAGCCGTTCAAGGGGAACCACCGTGCACATCACATGTTAGTTGTGTTAACCTCTCGTAGAGATGCGTTGAGGTAACGCCTAATGAGATTTACCTTAAATTTCGAGAGGGACTAAAGTATACCTTAGGGATTCTTGACTAACAACCTAAACACCTAAAGAACAACTAGATTGGAGTAAATAGAATGATCATACACTAGGATAACGAGATCACGATCCTAACTTCACATACATATCACTTGACGTTTAGCTTAGCGTTTAGTATGGTTTCTCATTTTCTTTATTACGTTCGGTTTAGACCAAATTCGATTATAGTTTGACTCATTAGGATTACAATCGTCGATCGTCAGAGGTCAAGTCCCTCCTGGGACGATACTCTTATTCTCCTTTTTATTACTTATTAAGCGACGTGTGCACTTGAGTATTTGCAAGTAGACGTTCAACATGTTACAATAAGTCCCTTAAGATCAACTCCATAGATTTTGTTTATTTTTGTTTTTATAATGCCTCTGTCAATCGTCGCTTCCGAATCATCACCAAGAATTGATTTCCAGGCTCGAAACTATCCCCACAGATCAATACTATTCTTTCCTTTCCAGTGTGAAACTTCCCGACAGGTCACCCATCGCAGCATTATTTCACGTCAAGCACGTTTAACTGCAGAATTCTAAAGTGATAGGCTAACGAAAAGAAAAGTGCACCCTATAGGTATAGGTAGTCTCTATCAAACTCATTAAGTCGAACCTTTGGAATATTACGATTTTGTTCCTTTCGTTGCTCACACATTTAATGTTCACTTAAATGTTTCAATATAATCTAAGGTAAAAGAACATTTGGATCAATTCTGAATATAGGCCCATCAGATCCAAGTAATCAGACAAAAGAGGTCAGGTTCATTCCAGTAACGATCAGACTTATAACCTTTAATTATATACTATTACAACTGACAACGGATGAAATGGCAGCAATCATATATCAGGATGATCTACCCCACGATTACTCTAGTTGCAATATCGAGACAATATAAATGTTACAGATTGCATAATTGTATATGACTATATGGTGCTTTAGCTGAAACTGCATTCGCTAATCGCAATTAGAGACATAGAAGTCCGAAGAAGCATAGTAACGTGAGCTTCTGATGAGTCGAGTTTGTGTATATCTCCTGGAGTCATCAATAGGAGCACGAGAAGCTTTTCATGAACAATCAAGTATACCTGCAATAACATATACATGAAATGTCATATGCATGTGTCAAGCTGATCACAATTTACCAAATAACACCATAGTGACGGTGAGTCAAGCTCATCATCAGATTTCAACTGCTTATATGGAAAAATCTCCATATTTTATGATGAGTCGATGCTGCAAAACCATATCAAACAAGAACTACGCTAGCTGGATGAAATATTTCAAGATCATATCATTATCAATATATAATACAAATGTAAGAAATTTTTTTGGTTGATCATCCACATACTCATTTTCTATTGATTAATAGTCATCCCTATATGAACTTTTCATTGGTAGATTTCACAATGAATTAACAAACATTATTAAAAGCCTTATTGTTAAGCATATGAATGATTAAGTAACTATGTGAAAGTTTGGAGCAACACAAAAAATACACATTAAGGAAATTGAGCTTTTGTATTTCATTATTCAATACTCCCTCCGTCCCATAATAAATGCCAAGAATTGACGGACACGGGATTTTATGTATGTTGAATTTTTGAGAAAAAAAATATATTTTTGGTGATGGTGGGGTTTACTGTAACAATTGTGAGAAGAGCAGCTGGCTGTTCTCTAATTGAGTTTGTATTTTTTAGATAAAAAATTTCTAAATAGGAAATGTTGCAAGTATTGTTATTGTGGGACATCCATAAAAAAAACAAGTGTTACATTTATTATGAAACATGGGGAGTATTACACTAATGTTGATGGTTTTATGTATTATCAAATACTAGAAGTTTCTTGTAATTGAATAATGCATAAATAATTGATAAATTGAAGTTTATAAAACGCAATATAACTATCTAATCTAAAATGAATTATTTATTGTGAATAAAAAATATTACAATATAATGAAATACATACGTAAGAAAAAATAAAATCAAAGTAATATATTCACAGATAGAGTTCGAAAAAGAGTAATTCAGTAACAGATATATATGTCGTGGGAATATATTACTGTGAAAGCAAAACAGCAAGGGCGATCCAAAGGCCATGTACAGAGGCAGCGTTGTAGCAGATTTTTTTCCCTTATTTTTTTTTTGTTGCTTTCTTCTATGATATGCCCCTGCTGTCCAATTTTTACAACAGGGATCTGAATCCATTTTAGGAGATAGAAAGCGACAATTTTTTCTCATACAGACATATATAGTGGCACACAGTGAGACAAATAAACGGGTAAATATACTTACTGGCTGCAGTCGACGCTTCGGCTTATGGTAAAACCAACCGGACCCAGACCACATTGGCCTGCGATCGATTCGACACGGGTCCAGTTGTAAAGCATGTTTCGTTGGCACTCTTCCTTGAGGCACTGACACAAATTTTGTCTATCGAATTCGTTGGTTAGCTGAGAGTATTTTTGTTTGAGATTCGAAAGACTGTCGCAACAGTCTGTCCAAATGAACGGGATGCTCGGGGGGAATCTTGTCCAAAACTTATCTCCATATTTGAGATAATTGTCGCAAGGGCCGTTGATATAGCTGGTCGCACTTGGGCATACAGCTCCCATCGTGTGTGATGACCCGAATGCCAAGAGTAGCGACACCGCTATCACGCCCCATATGTTGGATTTCATCCTGTTAATTAATCGGCCTGATTAACTAGTTAGCGGGCTGGAGCCCTTCGGCTTAATACTCCAGTAAGCTAGTTGGTTAATAAACTTGTGGTTGATATTGTGGTCATGAAAACCAGTATTTATAGGCAAAAGTGAATCCCTTGTCCCATGTAAGGTATCAACTACTACAGATGAAACAATTGATGTGGTCCGTCAGAATCAGATCTCTAACAACAGAATGAGATTTGTCAAATTCAAAATGCAAGACAGGAAATTATAGCTAGTACTAGTATGACAAACGCTTTTCCAATTAGTGTTTTTAATGTTTTGGAATCGAAAAAGGCAAGGCAGATACCTTAAAAAATAATTGGCCTCTTTAGAATCTCAAAGTTGACATTGTATACTATTCCGTTCGTCCCAATTTACTTATAATCATTTGATCCGGTATGAGATTTTATTAACGTGTTTAATTTTTTTGAAAAAAAAACAATGTTTTTTTTAGAGATAATAGGATTTATTGTAACAGTTGAGAGAAAAAGTAAAGGGACGTACTGTAGTGAAAATATTTGATTTTTTTTTAATTCAAAATTTGATAAGAGAAAAAATATTACAAATATATTAAAAAGTACAGAAATAAAAATGTTGGTTATATTATGAACGAATGGAGTATCTTTTACTAATCGGGCCATTGAGTAAGCTCAATTGATCTATTTTTTTAATATAAATCTGTTGATCATACTAGTAATGGAGTTTTTTCTTCTTAAATTATAACTTGTAGTGGAGTTAAAATTCAGCAAATCATACCTTTCAAAAAAAAAAAAAAAAAAAGAAGAAGAAGAAGAAGAAGAAGATATCTGCAAATCATGCATTGATAATAAGCGGGAGTTACTTTTTCTGATATATTGGAAAATTCTGTGTTCAATTATAACAAATGATATTTGATTGCCTTTCAAAATGAAATGATATTTGATTGATCCCAACCTTCACAAGCATAATCTAAGAATCCTAGTATATAATGTCACATCTGAAGACTATACTTTTCAAATTATAATAAGGGTGAATTTGTACCAATAACTATATTTTTCAATAGATTTGTCAGATTATATTTTTCCATTGAGAAAGTTAATTCTGAGCTTAATTATATCACTATATTTTTATTTTCTCTTCTTTTTACATAAAGAGTGTTAGATTTTGTATCTTAATTTCAAAAGGTATCACAATTAAAACACGTCTTGTTCTTTCGAAACAAAGTTCATCTACTTTCCGTATCTTTAAAAACAAAAAGAAAAAAAAAAGTTTTCTTTACACAACACACTATCTATTTGTAAATTTCCTTAATGGCCATCTCATTTTTTCTTGTTTCCTGTGTGGAGGAAAGTCTTAGACTTGGATGAGTCGACTAGGAGTTAATCCAACAATGAATTACATATAATATTATATTTATAATTTGATTTTAAATTATAAAAATTGAGCTTTAATCATGGACTAAATCTGATAATAAATTAAAATTGATTGAAATTGATTTTATAATTGACATCAAAAACAGAGGATAGGTATCCTTATCACGTCATCAATAATGATATGTTTATTTATTTTAAAAAAATTTCATGCAAAATTATTAAAACATCCCTAGAAAGTAACACATCAATCGTCCATCATATTTTTCCATCCTTTTTTTTTTCACTTTTTCTTTCACATACAACAACACAAGGATCATTCTCTATATAATTCAACACATATAAAATTTTTATATTAAATAAAAAGGCTTCAATTAAATTAAAATCGCAGGAGAACTCTGATATGGATGCAAATAATTAAATCCATTTCGGCTGTCGTACTACTGAATATCCAGTGGCAACCTACAATATTGGATTTGATCGTTCGTAGTAGGGACCGAATAGAAATGCTTGTCACGTTGCATATCCAATTAAAAACAAATCACAAATCCGACCCAAATAAATAAATAAATAAGAAATCACAAATCGTAATGTAAAGAGAACACTCATCATCGTTCGTCATCAAATCAAAACACTTAAAAAGAATAAATCATCAGTTCATTAGATGATCATATTAGATTTAATCTTTAAATTTTTATATGTGGATTATATTAATTATTTTCGGATTAATTAGTTGATTTAATAAAGTGAGACGATGTGTTCTTATTTAATCTAATATGGGACGATTAGTATGGGTTGAATATATATTTATTGGTCCGTGATGAGTAGGCCAATAATTACTACATCTCTATATATCAAGTAAATCACCTTTCCTAACCCTAATTGTGCTGTCAAGTGGTGGCTCATCTACGTCAGCCGTCGAGCATTAAAAAAGTGGAGCCTGTTAACGTCATTTGTTCATGATCAAATTTTGCAGATCTGATCTATTCAGCCGCGTACTCGTTGTGATCAATTTTGCTGCGCATCATGACGTTTAAGATACGCGTATAATTGTTTTCAATCTCTATCTATGACGATCCTGAAATTGAATTTACTTACATGTGATATGAGAGCAAACATAGATTAGGTCTAAAATCATAGTATTGATTTCGGAATACCTAAAGACGATCAGATCTAAGAGAGATTGCTATAATGAATCGCATATATGAGATCTGACTTTGTTTTTGTTGGTTTTGTACATCGTTTGTTGGGATACGATGTTATATAGTAAAGGGTTGGATGGGTAAGATGTTCGAAGAGTGTCCTTGTGCTAAGTCTCGCATTGTGACAGTCGCAAGCTCTTTTACATTAACTTAGCATATTGGGGTCGGATTAAATGGTGTGGGCTGCTCTCTAGAACTGAATTCTAACTTAGGCGTGAGTCGGTTTGATAGGCCATATGTGTCTCATGAGATGTTAAAGGATGTAGTTTTGGCCTGAAAATTCGCATATGTGCAAACAATTTTGTTCTAACAATGGTCTGCATAGTTTCATGAATAGAAATTTTCTAGATGCAAAATTCGATTTCCCACAGTTTGTGTCAAGCTGCTTTGGTCTTCTTGTTGTTTTGAGCATTTGATTTCTGTTCGATGTATGGACATAAGGTTAAAAAATAATAATAACCAGAAATTTGAAAATCCGCGAATACAAACTTTAGGGTTCATGGCAATTAACTCGATGATAATAATTTGATGGATCGTTGTTATGGCTATGGTGAGCGGAAGCTAGCATAAGGAACAAGTCGGCATAAGGAACCCGCTTAGCATAACTTCATCTATTAATCTGACGAATTTAAAAAATGATGTTGGCCTTAGTTTTGTTTCTTCCTTTGAGAAAATCTAAGAAGAAAGGGAAAAATATGATTTTGCTCATGGGTTCTCACAGAGTATATCTCTAGTTTGAAGATACATGGAATTCAAGTTAATGTTTATAATGATTCTTTTGGATCCTTTACATGTATCTTTGTGTGTTTTTTGGTTGGGCGATCAGGCGTCGTGAGTCGCATTCGTATAAGCCAACCGATTTAATTATAAAAATAAAAAAACCTCATAGAGAGCAAAATCAAACTGAACCCATCGAGACATATAAAATAGCTCAGGATGATATATATATAAGGGAGCTTTGAGATTTGTCTAATTTGTTGTACCCATGTGATTGAATCATCACCAATGTAACAAATTTTTAGGGACCTGAAGATTTTTGGTCCGATCTTGCAAATTTTCTTTGGCGGGTTTTAGATTCTTACCTATTTGTCTAAGGTTTGAGCCTTAAGTAAATAAAATTACTTTATAGTTTCATTCATGCATGTTTTATGCACCATATATTGTATGTTTCATAAAGTTAATTATTCGGCTCAGAAATACTTATGACACGTGATCTTGGGTTGAGCTCTGAAATTTTTTGTTGAGCTATACGGACAACCCATTGAGTATTTATTTTGGGCTGCTTCATTTTTATGGATATCTGTATTGGGCCCATGGCCTTTCGTCGCTAGACGAGTATGTCTAGATCCAACTTTTGATGACGCATTAATGTATAACGGCCAGTAAAACCTTAATGATGCAATGTGTTTGCATATGCAAGTTGAACGACATGTATAACATGTGTGGTTTAATACTTGATATACCCCATCAAGTTCTCCCTGTTAAATCACAATCCGGTTATGTGAGTAACTTAAAGTGGTTATCTTGGAGATGTTTTAGGTATGAGTTGTAGTTCCCAAAAGGATCTTCTTATTCGTATTCCTGAAATGTATCTCATAAAGTTGCAGGATATCTCTTGTTTAATGTTTGATCATACTCCCAAAGGAGGCGATTATGTGTTAAAAATATGAGGTTAAACATGGATAGCATATGATTGAGAGATAACCGTCATTGGGATCTATATACCCAAAGATGATAGATCATCTATGGTTGGTTTAATTCTCAGATCCGTTACTATGTTGAGAGATTTACAAATACATGTCATGCATTTTTCTCAAAGGTGTTTGCATGGTGATGCATGCGATCTCTTAGATGTATACTCACACAGTTTTAGAGTGTATATTGACTGCTCACATGTGTTATTTGAAATGTTATTTTATCCTATCTTTTATCAACAACACTAGAGTTCCTTTGGAAGTTCTTATGCTTCATAAATCGAGGAACAGCTGAGAAGGATTTGCTTCACTATTATATACGGTGGGAGTGCTTAATTGTGGGGAGATTTCAATTCGTGTATGCATTTAGCCCAAAGGTGTTTGCGTGATAAAGATTTTGAGATCTTCTGTATATGTAATTATAATCTAAAAATTACACATCATCATTATTTTATTAAGCACTATCAATTGGGAGTTTTTACATTGCGTGTCAAGCATACTACCCAAAGGAGTATGTTTGATTATGTTGTTATTAGCCCTTTCCACTCTTAATAGTGCAACTGTGTGACATCAATTCTTTCTACCAGTCAGAGGAATATATTCTATTTATTGCATATGTAGGAGATGATCTTAAATCATCATAAGGTGTCTTTGTTCATTTATGCTCTCCATGATCAAGTGAGAGCATATGTTCTATGTGAAAGAATCAAAGATAACCTAGACGAGAAGAATGATATGGAAGAACAAAAATTAACGTGGGGAAATCTGAGCACCGAGAGAAAAACCCCATAAGAACACCACCGCAATAGCGGTAGCAAATCACTATGAAGATGAACAAGGGATTACAGAGCCGTCACAGATAGTAATAGATCACCAACCCAAACCCTAATCTTCTATATCACATGATAAACCAAAAATAAAGGTATATATACTGAATCTCAATCATAAACAGCTCGAAAAAGATAATATTTTATGAGATGTTGATTTAACCACGCCCGGGCGCCCCGACCTGCTGCGTCCGGTCTCTTTGAGCATTCTCTCGAGAAGCAAAACCTGCGTCTGGGAGCCTAGAACAACTGCGCCCGGGAGTTTTGACTCAAGTCACGAGAACATGATTTCATCAGCATCCTACTACGCCCGAGCATGACATTGCACTATGCTCGGGCGCTTTGATACCTGACCTGAAACGTCCACAAAGCATCCAGAACTCCTTTATTTCGACTCCCACGGTCTCACATCATATTAGACATATCATTTTTCTACAAGGGCGCTGCCCTCGCACTCCCGCCAGCAGACACTGCCCCTTGGATCTCCGCCCGCTCAGTGAAGAGCGGGACCTCCGTACTTGGTGAGCAATGTGCACATTCGTCGTGAAGGATTCGACAACCTTAATAATCTCTCACTTGTTGAATACTTCACAACAAATGGATGCCATCCCAGCAGCTAATCGTCTCAAACCAACCTCAGTCGCATACCAACTGAACTTTGAATGACTCACTGCCTTAGTCAAGAAATTAGCACTATTAAGAGACGTGTCAACCTTTTCCAATAGTATCACCTTCTCTCGGACGAAGTGATATTGTATGTCAATATGCATTGTAAGAGAATGATATGCTGGACTCCGAGCTAAATAAATAGCTCCTTGATTATCACACTTCAGATTCACACATTTAACACGAAAACCAAGTTCACTACTTAGTCTTCGCAACCACACAACTTCCTTACTTGAATGAGTCAAAGGCATGTACTCAGTCGACGATAATGCTACTACACTCTATCTTCTACTCATCCAACTAATCGTTGTACCAAATAAGGTGAACACATACCCACTGGTACTCCATCTGCCATCTAAGTCACCACCCCAATCAGCATCCACATAATCATCAAATTGAAGATCACTCCCACCACCCATACCTCCAAAACACAACATATAATCAGATGTGGCTCGAAGATACCTGAGAACTCTCTTCACGACCGACCAATGCTCCTTGTCGGGTTTTGACATGTAACGACTCAATATTCCCACTGCATAGGCGATGTCAAGTCGTGTACATACCATAGCATACATCAAACTACCAACCGCACTAGCATAGGGTATACATAACATCTCCTCCACCTCATCAGCTGACTTAGGACATTGCTCTGCTGACAATTTTGTACCCAAAGCCATTGGAGAACTCTGTGGTTTACAATCAGTCATGTTGAACTTCTTCAACACATCTCCAATGTACTTCTACTGCCCAAGCCACAGTTTCCTGTTAGCAGGATCACGAGTAATTTGCATAACCAAGATGAAGTTTGCGGGGTCCTTTATCTCAAAATTCTGTGCTAACATACCCTTCACAGACTTGATCATCTTCATGTTGTTCCCAATCAACAATATATCATCCACATATAGGAGCAAATAAACAAAATCTTTATCAACCTTCTTCGTATAAACACAATGATCAGCTTCACTGCGAAAGAACCCAAGTTGAAGAATACAGGTGTCATACTTCTTGTACCAACATCTCTGGGCTTGCTTTAGTCCAGATAAGGACTTCTTTAACTTGCACACCAGATTTTCTTTACCTTTCACAACAAAACCTTTTGGTTGTTTCATGTAGATCTCTTCCTCCAAATCACCATGAAGGAATGCCGTCTTAACATCTTGTTGTTCGATCTCCAGATCATAATAGCAGCTATAGCGAGCATAAACCTGACTGATGTCAACTTTGCTACCGGTGAGAAAATTTGATCATAATCGAGACCCTCAATCTGTGAATAGCCTTTGGCTACCAGTCTCGCCTTGTACCTCTCTTAATAACCATCAGGCTTTAACTTCCGCTTGATGATCCATTTGCAACCAACTGCCTTCCTACCTGCAGGCAACTCACACAAGGTCTATGTCTTATTCCTCTCTATTGACTGCATCTCTTCATTCATAGCGATGATTCACATCATCCATGGACCTCGCCCCCTTCACGCTATTAGGTTCAGCACCTGTAACGCTCAAAGCATGAAATGTACCATTTGCACTAGGAGAATAGCGAACAATAGGTTTCTTTGAACGCGTAGAAACCCTACGAGTCGTGTGTCTTCTCTTCAACAGCAACAGGTATTGGCCCTTGAACAGTCACTACCTCCTCAATAAAATAATCGGACTAATCTTATGCTAGATCATCATTTGGACCATCCAATTGATCATCAATCTGATCATCTACTTGACCTCCAACTGACTCTAAAACTGCATTTGAATTCTGAACATCGCGTCTATCATCAAATTATACTATTTCCTACAATGCATTCTGACTATCAATTTGATGTATTGTCTCCCTGATTTGTGTTTTAGAAAACACCACATCCATACTGTAGACAACAACCTTGCTGACTGGGTTTCATAACTTGTAATCCGTAATTCGTACTTGGTGAGTGATGCGCACATTCGTCGTAAAGGATTCGACAACCTCAACACTACGTGATCAATGGGTGCAAATTTAACTATCCTTGTTTCCTGTATGAGTTGCATATTGCAACACATGTTTCTACTAGACGAGTCCATGTGTTTAAAGACTTATAGTTGGTGGATTCTATAGTTTCGACTCTCTTGAAGTTTGAAAAACAAGGATGTCTATTTGACAGACAGCGCAATATCTCATTTTGAGAAATAGAAATAATTATTCTCTCGACTATGCTGTTATGCATGTAACATGTTATTTCATATTATATCTTTCTCTTAATGAACTTGTTTAATGTTGTTGTTCTTGACTTATATATACTTATGCATGTGCATTATGATATTAACTTCGATGTTGTTTATTAACAATATAGTATCACAAGCGTCTATGTTAGACAATAGAGCATATGAAACAAATGATAAGCTAGTCTCACAATTGTTCTAAGGCCTTTTTCCATGTGTCTCTTATGACGTTTAGTTTCAACATGGATATTAGGTGCTTATCCATTTGTTTAGTGGGAATATTTGAGGCTATATTGTGCTATGTACATTTTTTTCCAATAGAGTCAAGTAAACTAGACGCATTTTATCATTAAAAGAACATGTTGGTGTTTTATGTATAACTTCATGTTATTCAAAGTCTCAAGAGTTGTGTCACTCTTGAGCAAAAACTTGGGATAATAAGTTGAGCCTTTTGAGACACATAAAGTATATCATGCGTAATACATAAGTCAAGACATATGACTTGGTTCATTTGTAACCAAGTGATTTTCTCATTCGTACGTTGATACATAAGGGAGAAAATCGTATAACCGACAAAAGGATAATACATGACATTTTCGTTGGGGTATTATCTATTTGGCACACTACCATATTAAATTCATGTCGATAGGGTTGAGAGTTTTCGTGATCATGAAAGGTCCTGTGTCGCTTACGAAATGATGCAATTACCGTCATGATCCAAGACTCGAGGCTCTATGGGACCAAATTAACTTAAAAGAGCGTCTCTAGACTAATTATTTTATTATTGACATCTAACATTTCCAAAATAGTTAATTAGCTTGTTTTTTGTGTTTATTTCAAACAGTGAAATTGTTTTCTAAAATTTTGATTTTGTTTTGGATTTGACAATTAATAAATCCAAGTGGGAGAATGTTAGATTTAATCTTTAAATCTTCATGTGTAGGTTATATTAATTATTTTTGGGCTAATTAGTTGGTTTAATAAAGTACGACGATGTGCTCTTATTTTAGTCTAATATGGGGCCGGTTAGTGTGGGTTGGGTAGATATTTGATGATTCATGATGATTATTCCAATAATTTTTACATGTCTATATATATCAAGTAGGTCATCTTTCCTAACCTTATACTATCAAGTGGTGACTCATCTAACCGGCCATCGAGGACATTAGGAAAGTGAAGCCTATTAACATCATTTGTTCGTGATCAAGTTTTGTAGATCTGATCTATTCAACCGCGTACTCGTTGTGATCAATTTTTGTTGCGTGTCATGACGTTTAAGGTATGCGTATAATTGTTTTCAATCTCTATTTAGTATTCTACATCTATCTATAACGATCTTTGGATTGGATTTGCCTACATATCAACGAAATGAAAAATATTTAGGTTGTCAAGTAATTCACATCCATGACAGATATGGTTTACGTTCATCCTGGATACGTCAAACAAATGAAGAAGGATGAATTCAGGTTGACACGGACCGTGCCTGGTGGACTCTGGTATGTTTCTGAGCACGACAAGGAGAGGCTTCGCACACAACGCATAGGCCGTGCGTGATGAGGGAACACGGGTCGTGTCAGGCCCGCACGATCATGCCTCACAACAACCCTATGTATCTAAGCACGTCAGTGGCACAAGGGGTACGGGCCGTGCCACGTGCCTCGACTGTAAGATAAGATTTACTAAATCTTATTATTTTATGGGTCTATACATATTCTTATATATATA
>JAOVYX010004726.1:0-10013 GCA_035668315.1 Drosera spatulata
CTGTGTTCCCGGGCCGAGTAGGGCTCCGATCATCGTCGTGCTTAAGGCCATTCGAGAGATCCGATTCCGGCTGCTTTCCGTTCCGCTTAGGTATGATATAGAAGACGGAGTCATTATTTACTATTTACGAATCCTAATACATATTAAAACCTAAATTAAATTTTCATATGATGTTTTTTTTTGTATATTTTGTTTGAAATAAAAAATATTCAATGAGTAATTCTCGTTGTTTTGGAGAGATTCCATATGAAGAATATGCACATTATTTTTGAAGGAGCATAACAGGTAAGCTGCATGACTCCTGAGTTAATTTTAGAAATTAGTATTACTGGAACCTAGGCAAGTGTTTCAAATTGATCACTATGCTTATTGATTTCAAGTACGATCGATGCAACATAATTTTTCAAGGCTTGAGGTTTATACTTTTTGTACCCCTATAAGATTCCCATCAAACCACCTTGCGTAGTAATATTGATGGGGGTAGCTTTCCAATGGTCCCGAACATTATGTACAATATATAGCTCATCTCATGCGCGGTTTGTGACCTCGATGGAAGCAATCAATTCGTAGATCTCTTTTTGACGACGGACAATAGTTCACTATTGTTTCGGATATTGTTTGTCTCTGTGCATGAAAGAGATTAAACTAAATGCAAACCTTGTTCCAAGGTGGATAAATTCTAGTGCTTTCGGTCTCCTGTCAAAATTCATGTCATCTGTTCATAGTACCTATCTGTATATGTTTCTGTGTCATTGTTTGGTCATATCGTACTCCAGATCCACAAAATTTACCCAAAATAAAAGTTCTCCTCGTGGTCACAATCGGGTGATTGCGTCTGACCTGCGATGATTCAGCATATGGTTCTCGGATTTGGTTTTCGAGGAAAATGAAGCAGAGTGTTACATGAGTTTTGAGGATAAATGTATTAAAAACCACTCCGCATTGTCAAATAGGTATGGATGAGACAGTGGTCCCACGGGTTAGATGGTTTACAAATTCAACACTGTAAGAAAATATTTCTTCCATGTTGTAACTGAAGTAGTTATTCGAGATGAACAAAACTACTGGAGTAATGATTCTATGAACCACAATGTAGTGTGTACGATAACAACAATGCTGAAAGACCAGAAATGCGAGACATAACTATAGTCATGCCAAAAGATAAATCTATGTATATCTGAGTACAATGATGCAGTTTGCCCGGTTTACTTACTGTACTTTTGGTGGTTATGGTGAGGGCACTTTTAGGTGGCTAAGGTGAGTACAACGTTAAACTAAAAGGCTAATGCTATACCAGTAGTTATACGCTGGACCAACCATGAAGCCGATGAGATATTAGGACCAGAAAACTACACTTATGGAGGAGATTACAATCCGTTCCAGTACAGACAACAAAGGGAAATTTAATTTCATAGGATTGTTAGGTGAAATTAAGGTAATTATCTTGTCAAAATTAGATAAGTAGAATTAATTACGGTGGTGTGATTACAACTTCACCGCGTCTCCGAAACTAGTGACCCCCTAGCATCAAACATTTTTTCTATGACGGATATCTCGCAATGATCATGCCTTCGATATAAGAACACAGCTGAATGCCCATCTTCCAGTAAACCTATGACCAAGGTAACCTGAACGTGTTCAGACTGCTGAGCTGCCAACAATCTTTTACTTGATCGGCAACATGTCGATGGCCATATCATTGATGCGAACAAATGTGAAGGTATAGAAAGATATCAATAATCAGAAGTTTGCATACCACATTGCTACAAAGTAGTTGATGAATACAAACTGCTACAAGAATGAATTGAATTTCCTTTGGCGCTGATGAACACACAGATATTGATCTTTACAAATGAGAATCACAAGTTTCAGCAAATGAGCACAGAAACCATATATACCAATTATAGGTATATGGCACAAACAATTCCCCTTCCCCTGTATACATATAGATATGTGCGCTCATCCTCCACTCGTCTCACCGATGAATAAACTCATTGAATATCAATGGGGGTGGGTGTCACGGCCATTACGATCATCATACCTCTTGCTTTCCACATCAGGCTGAATCAATATTGTTGTGGTCCTTTACACCAGAGGCACCCACTTCCCCAAGAACATCATCAATCACCAAAAAAAATATGAGGCCAGGGGCTTGTGGGGTTGGTCATGAGGAAGGCTCGTGATGAACGGTGCCAAGTGTCTGCTGCTCGAATTGTTTGATAGTAGGGGCGAGCTTCTTCATGCTGTCCTCATAAACAAAAGGCAGCTTGTCATGCCATGTCGTGCCTTGCATTGCTGAAGGCGGAAGGAAAACACGGCATGGTTCTCCCTTGACGGATATGGAGTTGTGGTAGTGGTAGTACCGGATCTTGTTCTCTGTTTTGTGGGTGGTCTTTCCTACCACGTTCTCCGACATGTGCACGCCGGTGGCGTATGCATTCTTTGCTTGGATTGCGTACTTCCTGTCTCTCCATATCTTGGTTCTCGAATCCCTGAATAACAGCTTCTCGAATCCCCACTCCCTGCAAATTTCAGTCCAATTTTCCCATATTAGTTACAAGTACAGCCACAAATGAAGTAAACAGAGGAAAATTGACAGTGTAGGCTGAAAAAAACTGTCAGCATGGATTTGAGGGAGGAACTAGGAAATTTCATCATATGGTCACGATTTCGATAACATGGAACAAGCAACTGTTGTCCAATGAATGAGAACTACCCCAGAGTTCGACTAGCTAGCCTAGTAGCCGTTAAGTCCCTTTCCTGATAAACCTACATAACAAAGTAGCTCAGGCTCAGCTGATGTGCTCAGTACAAAACATCATTGCCATCCATCTAGGTTTGGGTCCTGATCATCAAGATAGAACTGAAACTTTCGAAGCATCAGTAACTCGTGCTCTGAGAGAAGATACAATATTTCTGATCTATGACTCAAGGCTGGTGGATTCACCGCAGACAAAAACATGGCAGAAAATCAATGCCATCCACCTTTCTCCCAACTGGCAGAGCAGCAATCCGTGAAAGATATAAATGATGATCTGGGTAAAGCCAGGCATGGCAAGTATTTACAGAACGGAGTGAAGAGTAAGCTGCAAAATGAGCAAAGGGCAAGGGTTTTGGTGGTAGAGGTAGTGATATAGATATAGCTGCTGCCTAGATGGTAGTTGATGAAGCAGCAAATTCTAATGGCTAGCCTAGATGACAATGGGTTCCAAATAAGGATTACATGAAGAAGAAAAAAAAGGATCATGTGGATAATCCCCAAAAGTTACAGACGTTCTGTGCATGTGTATAAGCAGGAGTCGAAACAATTCAAGGTATGAAGAGGAATACTTAACAAATATTGCACCGTCCCGTTTGTTGGGAGGTGGGAGGAAGAAGAATGGTACTAGTATCATCATCCTCATGATGATCTAGGGCCTGGCTCACCCACTTCGTGCGACAACCACATAAACCACCAGCCTCTATTCTTATCATCTATCTTTCTTATAAACATTACTGTTTTAGTCCATAATAGTTCAACAACCTTAGTTGAAGCTCTGGTTGATGCTGTTCTTAATTTCTTTCTAACCTCAGTTGGATTTTTTTTCCTTTTTCTTTTTTCTTTTTCTCATTCCCCCTCAATTCCATTTTCCCTTCCCGTCTTTCGCCTAATGAAAATGTTAAAGTGTTAAAATGTTAAGATGAATGTGTGGACATACAAGAATAGATAGGATACGAAATGAAATTATCGGATAGAAAGTGAGTGTGACTCCCGTAGAAGATAAGATGAGGGAGTCACGACTAAGATGGTATGGTCATGTGAAACGCAGACCAGTCACAGCTTCTGTTAGGAGATGTGAAGCTTGGGAATTAGCATATGTCAAGAGAGGACGAAGAAGACCTAAAAAACCATGAGAAAAACCTTAAAGTATGATATGGCCTATCATAATCTTACAGAAGATGATGTACATGACAGATTGGAATGACGCCGTCGTATTCATGTAGGCGACCCCACTTGATGGGATAAAGGCTTGATTTGTTTTGTATTGCTCGGTTCTATGCATCAATAATGCAACCAAATGGACAGCACATTCTTGTACAAAAAACAGAACGGCCAACCTGCCATCAACTTAACTCTACCTGACCATAATGCTCTACTTGATATAGAAAAATGTCAATAAAGGAAGACAACAGGACTCAGAACAATTCCATTTTTATTGGGTCCCCTACTTAATCAAACACGGGATTACAACTGATTGATCATATACTTCCAGAAACTGTTATCGTTCATTGTCGAATTTCATTACTGTTTTTAAGGCTACTATGCTACCACAAAACCTGTGTTGGCATTTGCTCATGTCCAAGACCACATATCTTAGATCGATAAGCATCCGTCGTTATCCGTGCGGATAAAATCAGTCATTCTGTTCAAGTAACTAATCTCAGCTGGGAAGATAAAAGCATTTCGAGAAGTAGTAGCACTATATCACAAGATGAATCCTTTCCCTATCTCATTGCTCCACCAAAAGGGCTCCTCCTATCTTCACTTTTCTCAGTTCTCTGCTTCTCTCCCAACCAGATACTTTTTGTTTTCACATCTCATGTCACATTTCATGGTAATCACATATGACCAATAAAGCAAAAGCACATAGAAGCAAAAAGGGAAAAAGAATCATACATCCACCAACAAAAGGCAACTGTTACTCATAATTACTCATCATAAAGCAGTCCAAAGGAAAATGGATGCTGGTCGAGCATTGTTAGCCATGGTATTAGTGTATGTTCCGATGTCTATTTCATACAGAATCTCTCCTGTCCATGTCCTACCAATTCAGGCATTCAACATCACACTTTCAAACAAATTAAAACTCATGAAAATGAACTCTTAACCGAACCACAAACTCTCTTTTCTAATTCCAATCATACGTAAGTGAACCGAATATGTCGCAGCACAAACACAAGAATATGTCGCGGCACAAACACAAGCGGAGAACTCAATCCTAATAAGCAACGATTCTATGAAACCAATGTAAGTTCACAAAACACCTCCTCCTGATAGAAATCACAACATTTTACTGTATTCTTGAAGTAATAGTTAGGTAATGACCAAACAATTATCATCATGGAACATTTCTCACTAGATCCGCTTAGGATTACATAATTGTCAGTATGTTTAAACTTGGTGATAAACCCCAAAACTTCTCAAAATGCGCCGCTGAAGTATATCAGAATTCAGCCTAGAAAATAAGACAACATGATAATTGCGATCACAGAACGCACAAGAACAGAGGAATCGAAGAAAGTACCTGGAGTAATCACGGGTTGAATCATTCAAGCAGAGCGAGCTCGACATTGCATACTGCTCGATCGTGAACTGAGTAAACTCCTTGAGCCCATCCAACACAGCCTCCAAGCTCCTCCCATCAGGCAAATAAATATACTCATCCACATCAAAGTAAAAGGTCCAGTTCGCCGCGAACTTATACCTATGCAAGCAATCATTCACCACGAGGAACTGATTGTAATAATACCCATCGAACTCCTCCTGCGCCCTGATATCCTGTACTGTCGCCCTCCCGGCCCTCACCCACGGCTCCAACACCTTCCTCACCTCCTCCGACACCCCTCCCGCGTCATGGAACACGAAATGTGACCTCGCTCCAAAGAACCACACGTGGTACGCCATCCATTCCCTTATCCTCGCCGCGCTCAGATCACCGTACAACGACGACCCGCAATACAAGTAGTCATACTTATAAGGCGGACTATACCTCGACGGATCATACTCCCCCGGCTTCTCCTCCAGACTAACAAACCTCTCGTACCTCCTCGGCGAGGGTCCATAATAGGCATACAAAACCAACTTTCCCCCTGAGTTATCCGCATTGGGATTTCCATTCACGAATGTGCAGTTAACCACGACGACTGTGTAAACCCTACCGTAACCCCAATCGGGCAGCATCTTATACGCCTTCGTCTTGACGGACGTCCCGTTGCTCGAAACCCACTCGCACTTGTACCAAGGCTTCCCGTACACGTGCGTCGGCTTCGACGCCAGCCCGACGACAGCGAACGTCGCCGGGCCGCCCCGGTAGGCCCCCATCTGGACGAACAGCGCCGCCGCGTTCCCGTACGCCTTGAACTCCCTCTTGTTTGGGTCAGCGGAGACTGATGTTTTGACCGATGATGCGGGGATCTGAGCATTCTTCGCTTCGGCAATCAATTGGACCGATGATGATGAGGATGAGGTCATAGTAATGGTTTGGTTAGCGGAATCTTGGGATGTGGAGAGGCGGGAGAAGGAGCAGCGGCAGGTGGTGGAGATGAGGTTTTCGTAGTAGGGTTGGAGGTTCCAGATGGCCATGACGAGTGTGACGGCGAGCAATGTCGCCACCACGGGCTTTGTCTCGAAGCACACGAACATCTTCCCAACCGCCGCCGCCGCAGCATTGCCGGGGACGGCCGCCGCCGCCGCAGCAGCGGTACTGTCTTTGTCCTTCCTCATTAGAAGAAAGCCCACTTTGATTAGTTGAATTGAAGTGCGAAGCCGCAGCGGCAGCGGCGATGGGCGAGGAATCGGAAAGGCGAAAAGGTGATTAGTGTAATTAAAAGGGGAGTGTGAGGTGGTGGTGAAGTGTGGCCGACAGTGATGAAGGAGAGGAGGGAGGGGGACCCACGTGAAGGGCTGGCAGCAGTGATGGGTTATAATTGTGGGTTTTGATTGGGTGCGACGCGATGCGAAGCTATAGGGTGTAGGGTGTATGTAGATGACGGTGCTATCTACATAGAGGGTGAATAATTATTCTTAAAAACATTGAATACGTTGGAAATGGGGAAAATTGGTCCTGGGTTTTGTGGTATAATTTCGTTTTAGCAATAATGGTGAACGGGGTATTTGGGTTTGTTGTTAGGGATGATCACCAACCGCATTCACATCAAATTCTTTATTTTAAAGAATCTAATAAAATATATAAATGAAAAAAAGATAACGATATGATGTTGAAAAAATATATTAAAATATATACACAAATTATAAAATATATAAAATAATAATAAATAATACATCTGTAAATAAAAAATATTATTATCTTATTGTATTTTTTACAGATTAAAAATTAATATAATGAGGTGTATTAAATAATAAAAAACTGAGAATTTTTTTTAGAATATTTAATTTGAATGCCCTAATCCCATATTCGATGGATTTAACCAAATCCTAACTCGGTTTAATCGAACAAAATCTGCTTTGATCCAGTTCGGGTCCGGGAATATCTGAATTCTGAATCAGGTTTAGGACGGGTATAGAAACTCTCAAACCCGCTTTGAACCCAACCCAATACTCATGGGTACACTTAAATATCCGAGGTTCACGAATAATCCGTTACCCAAGTCAGTTTAAACAAATAGTCCTATACACATTATATTTATATGTCAACATACTCTAATATTCCTTCTATCCCAAAAACACTACAAAAAAAGGATTTTTTACGACCGAAAACAAGTGCGACGGAAATGATCCGTTGCTAAAGGAAACAAACTGCGACGGATCCGTCGCACAAAAATATATGGAAAAAATAAAATAAAATAAAAATACGACGGAAAGTCAACTACCGTCGCAAAACTAAAGCAATAATGCGACCATTAAGAAAACATATTTTTAGCCAATTAAGATTTTGCGACGGATTCCGTCGCAATTTTAAGGTTTATGAATTTTTGTCCAATTTTTTTGTGTTTTATCCTATACAAAACAGTATCTAAAACAATTTTGCGACGGATTACGTCGCAGAATAAGCTGTATGCAAAAAATTTCTGTTCAGATTTTCCTTAAGTGTTGGGAAGACAGTTTTCTGCGACGAATTCCGTCGCAGTACACAATGAATTGTTTTTTTAAAACAATTCAGCGACGGATTCCGTCGTAAAATAAGCTGTATGCATAACAAATTTTGTTCGGAATTTCCCAAAGTGTTGGGAAGACAAATGTTTGCGACGGAGTTCGTCGCAAATAACTTAGAAAAAGTTATAAATATCACAGCTCTACGACGAATTCCGTCCAGATTTGTTTGGAAGACAATGTTCTGCGACGGAATCTGTCGTATTATTATTACTAAGTGTTTGTTTTAAATTCATAAATACAACGAAATTGTAACAAAATTTAAATTACATACACCAAATTTTATGTTATATATTATGCATTAATTTATCATATCTAAATTGTAAATATATAAAAGATGTATGAAACATCAATTGTAATATAATTAGAGATTCGATCATTTGTTATCTTATAAACAATGATATATATGATTCACATATCGTTTATTTGACATTGATATTTGGATGATGAATGTACCGTTTAAAAGCTCGGACATACGGTTAGGTTATGGTAAGGGTTTGGGGTTAGGGTTAGGGTTAGGGTTTGGTTTAGGGTTTAGGGTTTATGTTTATTCAAGACATCTGCGACGGATTCCGTCGCAAATAACTTAGAAAAAGTTGTAAATATCACAGCTTTACGACGGATTCCGTCGCAGACTTGTTTGGAAGACAGTGTTCTGCGACGGAATCCGTTGCATTATTACGAAGTGTTTATTTTAAATTCATTCGGAAAAAATACAACGAAATTGTAACAAAATTTAAATTACATACATCAAATTTTGTGTTATATATTATGCATTCATTTATCATATCTAAATTGTAAATATGTAAAAGATGTATGAAACATCAATTGTAATATAATTAGAGATTCGATCATTTGTTATCTTATAAACAATGATATATATGATTGACATATCGTTTATTTAACATTGATATTTGGATGATGAATGTAGCGTTTAAAAACTCGGACATACGGTTAGGTTATGGCAAGGGTTTGGGGTTAAGGTTTAGGGTTTATGTTTATTCAAGACATTTGCGACGGAATCCGTCGCAGAAAATATTATAATATTTCATAAAGAATTATGAACTTTTTTCTGCGACGGATCCGTCGCAGTAATTTTACGACGGAATCCATCGCAGAACGCTGTCTATAAAGTCATCGGTCGCTTCCCCTTTCTCCTCCCTTTCCTTTCCTCTTCTTCCTCTCCTCAAACCTCCGTCGCCGTCGCCACTGCCCTTCGTCGCCGACGAAGACCTCCACCCTCTGTCGTCGCTTCCCCTCTGCCGCCTCAGAGTTCGTGCACTCCACCGCCGTTCGTCTGCCGTCGGTTCCCCTCTCGTCTGTCGGTTCGTCTGCACTCCCCGGAGTCCGATTCCCCTCTCGTCTGCCGTCGTCGTTGCCTGGAGCACTGTCGTTGGTCTCCGACCCCCTCCCGCTCGCCGCCAGCTCACCCTGGACCGCTGCCTGGACTCAGCCAGCCCCGCCCGCCATCCGTCAACAGCCGCCAGCCGCTGCCTGTAGTTAGCTTAGCCGCTGCCTGGACACGTCGCCAGCCGCTTGGGGAGGATTCCGTCAACAGCCGTCTCGTCGCCCTGCCTACTCCTCTGATATTGCCAAGTTAGTTTTTTTTAATGATTTGTATTGTTGGATTGTGCTGGATTGTGCTGAATATATTGTAATGCTGAATTATAGTGTTGCTAGCTCTGAATGTAACGGGCACAAGCCGATGAATCAAATAGTAAAGCAAATTTAGGGTTTAGGTTGAATAAGAAGTAAAATGTGATCCTGACTATCGTAGGAAAATCACTGATAGATTATAAATGGTAATATATTTAAGAGCAAAATTAAATGTACTATGACCAAATATGAAAATATTATATTGCGAAGCAGATAACTTGTACATCTCGAATATATGATTTGTTACTGAAGTGAAGAGTGACATATAACATTGGAGGTTTATGGTACACTATCAACATAGAATGAAATGATTAGCTAAAGAACATTGATGGCTATTGTTATATATGATCAACATAGATATTGCTATCCATTGAAGATATTGCTGTCTATTGAATACCTTGCTTGTTTGCTTGTGGTGTTTGGATTCAGTTTTGCTAATATGTGTATATTGATATTGTTAGTGGGGCATTGACGTCCGTTATATAGT
>JAOVYX010004727.1:0-10011 GCA_035668315.1 Drosera spatulata
GTTTTCAAGTTATTTGAGGTTGTTTTGTGGTGTTTTTAGCCCTTTCATGTGTTTTTGAGTGTTTTGAGGTCATTTCAGGGCTCTTTTCGTGGTTTTTTGAGTTTTCAAGTTATTTGAGGTTGTTTTATGTTGTTTTTACCAATTTTCATTCGTTTTTGTGCGTTTTGATGTCAATGGAGTTCTTCTTATGGTGTTTTAGGCCTTTTCAAGTGTTTTAGACTATTTTAAGCTCCTTTGAAGGCTTTTTTGATAGATTCATGCGTTTTCAAGTTTTTTTGATATTTCGTGATGTTTTTGGCCTTTTCATGTGTTTAGGAGTTTTTTAAAGTCATTTAAAAGCTATTTTCAATGTTTCTTGCATTTTCAAGTTATTTGAAGATGTTTTGTGGTGTTTTTAGCCCTTTTATGTGCGTTTGAATGTTTTGAGGTCATTTTAAGTTTATTTTGATAGATTCTTATGTTTTCAATTTAGTTGATGTTATTTTAGGGTGCTTTTACTACTTTTCATACGTTTTTGTGTATCTTAAAGATTTGAGTTGTTTTTATGGTGTTTTAATCCTTTACATGTTTTTTGAGTGTTTTAAAGTCATTTCAAGGCTTTTTTCATAGTCTCTTGCATTTTCAAGTTATTTGAGGTTCTTTTGTTGTGTTTTTACCCTTTACATGTGGTTTTGAGTGTTTTAAGCTCATTTCAAGGCTCTTCTCGTAGTTTACTGCATTTTCAAGTTATTTGAGGTTGTTTTGTGGTTGTTTTAGCCTTTTCATATGGTTTTGAGTGATTTAAGGTCATTTCCAGGCTCTTTTGATAGATTCTTGTATTTTCAAGTTATTTGAGGCTGTTTTATAATTTTGTTTTTATCAATTTTCCTTGGTTTTTGTGCATTTTGAAGAGATTTGAGTTGTTTTTATGGTGGTTTTAGCCTTTTGATGTGTTTTGAGTGTTTTAAGCTCATTTAAAGGGTCTTTTCATAGTTTCTTGTGTTTCCAAGTTAATTGAGTTGTTTTTATGGTGTTTCTAGCCTTTTCATGTGTTTTTGAGTGTTTTAAGCTCATTTCAATGCTCTTTTCACAATTTTCAAGTTGTTTGAGATTGTTTTATGTTGTTTTTGACCGTTTCAAGTTATGTGAGGGTTTTAAGGTCATTTTTTGGCTGTTTTCGTTGTTTCTAGTGTTTTCAAGTTGTTTGAGTTTGTTTTGTGGTGTTTTTAGCCCTTTCATGTGTTGTTGTGTGATTTGAGCTTATTTCAAGGCCCTTTTCATTGTTTCTTGAGTTTTCAAATCATTTGAGGTTGTTCTATGCTGTTTTTTCCACCTTTCATTCATTTTTGTGCGTTTTTAGCCTTTTAATGTTATTTGAGTTGTTTTTATGGTGTTTTTAGCCTTTTCAAGTGTTTTTGAGTGTTTTAAGCTCATTTTACTGCTTTTTTCACAATTTTCAAGTTATTTGAGGTTATTTTATTGTTTTTTTAGTCTTTTTATGTGTTTTTGAGTGTTTCAATGTCATTTAAAGGTTGTTTTAGTTGTTTCCTATGTTTTCAAGTTACTTGAGGTTATTTTGGGGTGTTTTTTGCCCTTTCATGTGTTCTTGAGTGTTTTGAGCTCATTTCAAGGCTCTTTTCGTTGTTTCTTGAGTTTACAAGTTATTAGAGGTTGTTTTATGGTTTTTTTTACTATTTTTCATTCGTTTTTGTTCGTTTTGAAATGAATGAAGTTCTTCGTATGGTGTTTTCAGCCTTTTCAAGTGTTTTAGAGTGTTTTAAGCTCATTTGAAGGCTCTTTTGATAGATTCTTGCGTTTTCAAGTTATTTGAGGATATTTCATTGTGTTTTTGGCCTTTTCATGTGTTTTGAAGTTTTTTTTAATGTCATTTCATGTCTCTTTTTGTTGTTTCTTGCATTTTCAAGTTATTTGAGGATGTTTTGTTGTGTTTTTAGCCCTTTCATGTGGTTCTGAGTGTTTGAGGGTCATTTCAAGTTTGTTTTCATAGATTCATGCTTTTTCAATTTAGTTGATGTTCTTTTAGGGTGCTTTTACTACATTTCATATGTTTTTGTATATGTTCAAGAGATTTGAGTTGTTTTTATGGTGTATTAATCCTTTACATGTGTTTTTGAGTGTTTTAAAGTCATTTCAAGGCTTTTTTCGTGGTTTCTTTCATTTTCAAGTTATTTGAGGTTCTTTTGTTGAGTTTTTATCCTTTTTAGGAGGTTTTGACTATTTTAAACACCATAAAAACAAGTGAAATCCATTCATAATTAACGAAAAGGAATGGAAAGTGGTAAAAACACTATAAACAGCCTCAAATAACTTGAAAATTTTGAACAGAGCATTGAAATTAATTAAAAACATTCAAAAACACTTGAAAAGCCTAAAAATACCATGAAAACAACTCAAAAACTTGAAAACATAAGAAACAATGAAAAGACCCTTGAAATGAGCTTAAAACACTCCAAAACACATTAAAAGGCAAAAAACACCCTATAAACTACTCAAATCTCTTCAAAATGCACAAAAACGAATGAAAATTGGTAAAAACACTATAAAACAACCTCAAATAACTTGAGAATCCAAGAATCTACCAAAAGAGCCTCATGTAAAGGATTAAAACACCATCAAATCAACATAAATCCCTTCAACATACACAAAAACGTTTGAAAAGAAGTAAAAGCACCCAAAAAGAACATGAAATAAATTTAAAACGCAAGAATATATCAAAACAAACTTGAAAATAACCTTAAAACACTCAAAACAACATGAAAGGGCTCAAAACACCACAAAACATCCTCAAATAACTTGAAAATGCAAGAAAAAATGAAAAGAGTCTTGAAATGACTTTAAAAAACTCCAAAACACATGAAAAGGACAAAAACACCATGAAATATTCTCAAATAACTTGAAAACAAAAGAATATATCAAAAGAGCCTTCAAATACGCTTAAAACACTCTAAAAAACTAGGCAAGGCTGAAAACACCATAAGAACAACTCCATTCACTTCGAAACACACAAAAACGAATGAAAAGTGGTAAAAACACCATAAAACAACCTCAAATTACTTGAAAACTCAAGAAACAACGAAGAGAGCCTTGGAATGATCTCAAAACGCTCAAAAACACATGAAAGGGCTAAAAACATAACAAAACAACCTTAAATAACTTGAAAACAAAAGAAATAACGAAATCAGCCTTTAAATGACCTTAAAGCACTCAAAAACACATGAAAAGGCTAAAAACACCATAGAACAACCTCAAATAACTTGAAAATTGTGAAAAGAGCATTGAAATGAGCTTAAAACACTAAAAAACACTTCAAAAGGCTAAAAACACCCTGAAAACAACTAAAAAACTTGAAAACACAAGAAACGATGAAAAGACCCTTGAAATGAGCTTAAAACACTCAAAACCACACGAAAAGGCTAAAAACACCATAAAACAACGTCAAATAACTTAATATTGTTAAAAGAGCATTGAAATGAGCTTAAAACACCATAAAAGCAACTCAAATGACTTGAAAACATAAGAAGCACTGAAATGACCCTTGAAATTAGCATAAAACACTCAAAAACACTTGAAAAGGCAAAGAAAACTCCATAAAAACAACTGAAATCTCTTCAAAATGCACAAAAACGAATGAAAAGTTATTAAAACACTATAAAAAAGTCTCAAATAACTTCAAAATCTAAAAATCTATCAAAAAAACCTTGAAATGACCTTAAATCACTCAAAACCATATGAAAAGGCTAAAAGCACGACAAAACAAGCTCAAATAACTTGAAAATGCAAAAAACTACGAACAAAGCCTTGAAATGAGCTTAAAACACTGAAAACCACATGAAAAGGGTAAAAACACAACAAAACAACGTGAAATAACTAGAAAATGCGAGCAACAATGAAAAAAGCGTTGAAATGACTTTAAAACACTCAAAAACATGTGTAAAGGATTAAAACACCATAAAAACCACTCAAATGTCTTCAACATACACAAAAACGTCTGAATAGTAGTATAAACACCCTAAAAGAACATCAACTAAATTGAAAAGGCAAGAATCTATCAACAAAACTTGAAATGAACTTAAAACACTCAAAACCACCAGAGAGGGCTAAAAACACCACAAAACATCCTCGAACAACTTGAAAAAGCAAGAAACAAAGAAAAGAGCCTTGAAATGACTTTAAAAAACTCAAACACACATGAAAAGGCAAAAAACACCATGAAATCTCTTCAAATAACTTGAAACCACAAGAATCTATCAAAAGAGCCTTCAAATGAGCTTAAAACACTCTAAAACACTTGAAAAGGCTAAAAACACTATAAGAACAACTCCATTCACTTCAAAACGCACAAAAATGAATGACAATTGGTAAAAACACCATAAAACAACCTCAAATAACTTGAAAACTCAAGAAACAATGAAAAGAGCCTTGAAATGACCTCAAAACACTGAAAAGCACATGAAAGGTCTAAAAACACCACAAAATAACCTCAAAAAACTTGAAAACGCAAGAAAGGAAAACAACCATGAAATGACCTTAAAACTCTCAAAAACACATGAAATGGCTAAAAACACCATGAAACAACCACAAATAACTTGAAAATGTAAGAAACTATGAAAACGGCCTTAAAATGTGCTTAAAACACTCAAAACCACGTGAAAAGGGTAAAAACACAACAAAACATCCTCAACTAACTGGAAAATGCAAGAAACTATGAAAAAAAACCTTGAAATGACTTTTAAAAAACTCAAAAACACATGTAAGGGATTAAAACACCATAAAAATAACTCAAATCTCTTCAACATACGCAAAAAAGTATGAAAAGTAGTAAAAGCACTCTAAAAGAACATCAACTAAATTGAAAACGGGAGAATCTATCTTTATAACTTGAAATGAACTTAAAACACTCATAACCACATGAAAGCGCTAAAAACAGCACAAAACACCCTCAAATAACTTGATAATGCAAGAAACAACGAAAAAAGCCTTGAAACTTCTTCATAGAACTCCAAAACACATGAAAAGGCCAGAAACGCCATTAAATATCCTCAAATAACTTGAAAACGCAAGAATCTCTAAAACATTTGAAAAAGCTAAAAACACCATAGGAACAACTCCATTTCCTTCGAAACGCACAAAAATGAATGAAAAGTGATGAAAACACCGTAAAACATCCTGAAATAACTTGAAAACTCAAGAAACTACGAAAAAAGCCTTGAAATGACCTCAAAACACTCGAAAACACGTGAAAGGGCTAAAAACACCACAAAACAACATCAAATAACTTGAAAACATAAGAAACAATGAAAATAGCTTATAAATAACCTTAAAACATTCAAAAACACATGAAAAAGCTAAAAAAACCATAAAAACAACTCAAACAACTTGAAAACACAAGAAAGTATGAAAAGACCCTTGAAATGAGCTTAATACACTCAAAAACACATCAAAAGGATTAAAAACACCATAAAAACAACTCAAATCTCTTCAAAATGCACAAAAACGAATGAGAAGTGATAAAAACATTATAAAACAACCTCAAATAACTTGAAAACACACGAAACAATGAAAACACCCTTTAAATGACCCTAAAACACTAAAAAAAACACATGAAAAGGCTAAAAATATCATAAAACAACCTCATATAACTTAAAAATTGTGAAAAAAGCATTGAAATAAGCATAAAACACTCATAAACACTTGAAAAGACTAAAAACACCATAAAAACAACTCAAATAACTTTAAAAGGCTAAAAACACCATAAGAAGAACTCCATTCTCTTCAAAAGGCACAAATTTGAATGAAAAGTGGTAAAACACCCCAAAACAACCTGAAATAACTTGAAAACTCAAGAAACAACGAAAAGAGCATTGAAATGACCTCAAAACACTCAAGAACACATGAAAGGGCTAAAAACACCATTAAACAACCTCAAATAACTTAAAAACACAAGAAAGAAAGAAAACAGCCTTTAAATGACCTTAAAACACTCAAAAACACATGAAAAGGCTAAAAACTCCATAAAACAACCTCAAATAACTTCAACATTGTGAAAAGAACATTGAAATGAGCATAAAACACTCAAGAACACTTGAAAAGTCTAAAAACACCATAAAAAAACTCAAATAACTTTAAAAGGCTAAAAACACCATAAGAACAATTCCATTCACTTAAAAACGTACAAAAACGAATTAAAAGTTATAAAAACGCCATAAAACAACCTCAAATAACTTGAAAACTCAAAAAACTTTGAAAAGAGCATTGAAATGACCACAAAACACTAAAAAATACATCAAAGTGGTAAAAACACCACAAAACAACCTCCAATACCTTGAACAAACAGGAAACAATGTAAACAGCCTTTAAATAACCTTAAAATACACAAAAACACTTGAAAAGGCTAAAACAACCATACATCAACCTCAAATAACTTGAAAATTATGAAAAGAGCATTGAAATGAAATTAAAACACTCAAAAACACTTGCAAAGGCCAAAAACACCATAAAAACAACTCAAACAACTTGAAAACACAAGAAAGTACCAAAAGACCCTCGAAATGAGCTTAAAACACTAAAAAACACACCAAAAGGCTAAAAACATCACAAAAATAACTCAAATCTCTTCAAAATGCACAAAAACAAAAGAAAAGTGGTAAAAACATTATAAAACAACCTCAAACAACTTGTAAACATTAGAAACAACGAAAAAGCCTTTAAATGACCTTAAAACACTCAAAAACACATGAAAAGGATAAAAACACCATAAAACAACCTCAAATAACTTTAGTATTGTGAAAAAATTAGTAAAATGACCTTAAAACACTCAAAAACACTTGAAACGGATAAAAACACCATAAAAACAACTCAAATATTTTTAAAAGAGCATTGAAAAGAGCATAAAACACTCAAAAATACTTGAAAAGGCTAAAAACACCATAAAAACAACTCAAATAACTATAAAAGGCTAAAAACACCATAAGAACAACTCCATTCTCTTTAAAACGCACAAATACGAATGAAGAGTGGTAAAAACACCCTAAAACAACCTCAAATAACTTAAAAACTCAAGAAATAACGAAAAGAGCCTTGAAATGACCTCAAAACACTCAAGGACACATGAAAGGGATAAAAACACAAAAAAAAAAACAACCTCAAATAACTTGAAAACACAAGAAATAAGGAAAACAACCTTTAAATGATCTTAAAATACTCAAAAGAACATGAAAAGGCAAAAAACACCATAAAACAACCTCAAATAATCTGAAAACTGAGAAAAGATCATTGAAATGAGCTTAAAACACTAAAAAACAATACAAAAGGTTAAAAACAACATGAAAACAACTAAAACAACTTTAAACGGCAAAAAACACCATAAGAACAACTCCATTCACTTCAAAACGCACAAAAACGATTGAAACTTGAATAACTTGAAACAAACCTCAAATAACTTGAAAACTCAAGAAACAACGAAAAGAGCCATGAAATGACCTCAAAACACATGAAAGGGCTAAAAACACCACTAAAAAAACCTAAAAAAACTTGAAAACACAAGAAACAACGAAAACAACCTTTAAATGACCTTAAAACACTCAAAAACACATGAAAAGGCTAAAAAGACCATAAAACAACCTCAAATAACTCAAAATTTGTGAAAAGAGCATTGAAATGAGCTTACAACACTAAAAAAGAACTGAAAAGGTTAAAAACACCATAAGAACAACACAAATAACTTTAAAAGGTAAAAACGACATAAGAACAACTCCATTCACTTCAAAATGCACAAAAATACTTGCAAAAGCTAAAAGCACTATAAAACCAACTCAAATAACTTGAAAGGGATAAAAACATCATAAGAACCACTCTATTCACTTCAAAACGCTGAAAAATGAATGAACAGTGGAAGAAACAACATACAACAATGTCAAGTAACTTGAAAACTCAGGAAACAACGAAAAGATCCCTGAAATGGGCTCAAAACAGTCATAAAAATATGAACGGGCCAAAAACACCACAAAACAACCTCAAATAACTTAAAAACACAAGAAACAACGAAAACAGTCTTTAAATGTCCTTAAAACACTCAAAAACACATGATAAAGCTAAAAACACTATAAAACAACCTCAAATAACTTGAAAATTGAGAAAAGACCATTGAAATATGCTTAAAACACTCAAGAACACATGAAAGGGATAAAAACACCACAAAACAACCTCAAATAACTTGAAAACACAAGAAATAAGGAAAACAGCCTTTAAATGACCTTGAAACACATGAAATGGCTAAAAACACCATAAAACAACCTCAAATGACTCGAAAATTGTGGAAAGAGCATTCAAATGAGCATAAAACACTAAAAAAAACTTGAAAAGGCTAAAAACTCCATAACAATACTCAAATAACTTGAAAAGGCAAAAAACACCATAAGAACAACTCCATTCACTTTAAAATGCACAGAAACGAATGAAACGTGGAGAAAACACCATAAAACAACCTCAAATAACTTGAAAACTTATCAAAAAACGAAAAAAACCTGAAATGACCTCAAAACACTCAAAAACACATGAAAGGGTTACAAACACCACAAAACAACCTCAAATAACTTTAAAACACAAGAAACAACGAAAACAGTCTTTCAATGACCTTAAAACACTCAAAAACACATGAAAAGGTTAAAAACACCTTAAAACAACCTCAAATAACTTGAAAATTGTGAAAAGAGCATTGAAATGAGTTTAAAGCACTCAAAAACACATGAGAAGGCTAAAAACAACATAAAAACACTCAAAAACACATCAAAAGGCTAAAAACACCATAAAATAAACTTTAATGTCTTCAAAATGCACAAAAAAGAATGAAAAGTGTAAAAGCACCACAAAACAACCTCAAATAACTTGAAAACACAAGAAACAACAAAAACAACCTTTAATTGACCTTAAAACACTCGAAAACACATGAAAAAGCTAAAAACACCATAAAACAACCGCAATTAACTCGAAAATTGTGAAAAAAGCATGGAAATGAGCTTAAAACACTATAAAACAATTGAAAAGTTAAAAACACCATAAAAAACAACTCAAATAACATTAAAAGGAAAAAGAACACCATAAGAACAACCCCATTCACTTCAAAACACACAAAAACGATTGAAAAGTGATAAAAACGCCATAAAACAACCTCAAATAACTTGAAAACTCAAGAAACAACGAAAAGTGCCTTGAAATGAAGGGCAAAAAACACCACAAAATAACCTCAAATAACTTGAAAACACAAGAAACAATAAAAATAACCTTTAAATGATCATAAAACACTCAAAAACTCATGAAAAGGCAAAAAAATCCATAAAACAACCTCAAATAACTCGAAAATTGTGAAAAGAGCTTTCATATAACTTGAAACACTCAAATACACTTGAAAAGACTAAAAACACCATAAAACACTCAAATAACTTGAAAAGGATAAAAACACCATAAGAACAACTCCAATCACTTCAAAACGCACAAAAACGAATGAAAAGTGAGAAAAACACCATAAAACGACCTCAAATAACTTCAAAACTCATCAAACAATGAAAAAATCCTGGAATGATCTCAAAACACTAAAAAACACTTGAATGGGCCACAAACATCACAAAACAACCTCAAATAACTTGAAAAGGCTAAAAACACCAGAAGAACAATTCCATTCTCTTCAAAACGGGCAAAAAAGAATGAAAAGTGGTAAAAACACCATAAAACAACCTCAAATAACTTGAAAAGTCAAGAAACAACGAAAAGAGCCTTGAAATGACCTCAAAACACTCAAAAAGATAAGAAAGGGCTAAAAGCACCACAAAACAACATCAAATAACTTGAAAACACAAGAAACAACGAGAACAACCTTTAAATGACCTTAAAAGACTCAAAAACACATAAAAAGGCTAAAAACACCCTAAAACATCCTCAGATAACTTGAAAATTGTGAAAAGAGCATTGAAATGAGCTTAAAACACTCAAAAACACTTGAAAAGGCTAAAAACACCA